>CAUYRT010036924.1:0-26379 GCA_963574885.1 Lepilemur ruficaudatus | reverse complement strand
AGTTCGAAACCAGCCTGAGCAAGAGCGAGACCCCTGTCTCTGCTAAAAATAGAAAGAAATTAATTGGCCAACTAAAAATATATAGAAAAAATTAGCTGGGCATGGTGGCGCATGCCTGTAGTCCCAGCTACTCAGGAGGCTGAGGCAGAAGGATTGCCTGAGCCCAGGAGTTTGAGGTTGCTGTGAGCTAGGCTGACGCCACAGCACTCTAGCCTGGGCAACAGAGTGAGACTCTGTCTCAAAAAAAAAAAAAAAAAAAGTCGAGTTACCTAGCTCAAAGTATGAAGAGTAACAAAATAGGTTGTTTTTAATTATAAAATTATATGCATATTATAAAACAAGAAGTCCAATAAAACCATATAAATATATAGGTAAACTGAAATACTACTTTTTCTCCCTAACCCAACATAGTGTCACTCCCCAGAAGGAAGTACTGTTAAGAATTTGATGGATGTGTTGGTATAAATATCTTAAGCAGTTCTTCCTTTCTTGAGGAGCCCTTGCAAAGAGCTGCCTAGAGGACTCTGTCTTTTTGTTTTTTGTTTTAAGAGATGGGGTTTTGCTATGTTGCCCTGGTTGGACCTGACGATCTGGGCCCAAACGATCCTCCTGCCTCAACCTCCCAAGTAGCTGGGACTACAGGTCCAAGCAACCACACCTGGCTGTTTAGTGGTTCTTATGCCAATGCTGTGGCCCACGTTCCCAAGGAAAACTCCATGTCATTCTTTGTGTGGTGTACCATATTTTCCCAGCCACTCAATGAGGCAGGCAGGCAGGTAGGCAAGCAGGTCACATTATAGCTGCAAAGACAGGGTTGCAGGGACTAAGTGACATGGCCAACAAGCTTGCTAGTGGTGGAGTTGGGTGCATGAGTCTCCTAACACGAACTTTAATAAGTTCAGGTGCCACTTGGTCTGTAAGTGGGTCTACTTTTCATTTAGTTATGCTCCCTGTAATGATCTTAATTAACACTGTTGGATGTGTTACAGTGCTTGGCTGTTTTTATAACAAATTTTCAAAATTTAAAAAATGACATATGTATGCTGTAGAAAATACAGATAAACAAAAAGAAGTGGGAAATCATTTATAGTTCCACCATACAGCTAACCTTTTTTTTTATATTTCCTTCCACTCCATCTCTCCAAAACATACATGTATAAATCTAAAAATGTTAAAAATGAAACTGTGAGCCTAACTGTGCTACTCATTTGCTCTTTCTAAAGCGTCAGTTTGACGTAAGTTAGAATATAAAAGTCAGCTGATTTACTCCAGAACGTATATTTTTGTTCTTACTTTTCTTAATATGGTCCTAGTGTTTCATATACCTAAATGACACAGATTAGCCTTACAGAGTTTAATAGTAAAAGTTGACGTGGCATCGTTAATTGCCAGGCACCATTCTAAGTGTTTTATTTACATTAATGCACATAGTCTTTGTAACACCCTGAAAACAAAGTTTCAAATTTTATCCCCCTTTTAAAAATGGGGATGCTGAGACACAGAAAGGCCCCAGCATTTGTCCAAGGTCAAGCAGGCAGTGGGTGGCATAGCCAGGTTTGATGGCTGTGCTCTTAACCACTGTGCCAAGCTGCCTTGAAGCAGAACAGCTTCATGTGAGTAAAGGAGTAAAAGCCAAAACTAAGGGGAAGGGTAGTGTGGAGAGCAGCAGCCCTGCCATGTGTGGTCTGTGTAATCAATGTCTCTTAAGTGTCTCTTCTGCTCTGGTTAATTGCAAGCTTCCGGTGTCCATGTGGGTTTTTGAATGTGGAGGTTGTCCCCACCTGAGACTTGATGATAGAGTGCTTCTGTAAGACAAAGATTGAGAAATGCCTTAGTTTTTATAAGCTGAGCTTTTAAAAAATCCCTATTTCTTTCCACTGTTTCCCCTCATTCAGAATTTCTGAACAAACAACATGACATTCATTTTTGTGGTAAAACTGGGGAGAAAGGCAATAGACTAATATAATGTTGCTGCTGAGAGCGAGATAGAGTCTTGATTTAAGTCTTAAGAAGGTCGATCTTAATGAAGCCATTGGGAGGTGTCACCACAGCCATTCCAGAGAAATAAGGAACAGTGGTGGTTAATGGCCAGAATTGCCCTTCTTGCCAGACTATTCTTTTAATAAATTATAACAAGAGGGCATGGATATATTTTCAATGCTTTAAAATTTCAAACATAGAAGTAGAGAAATCTATAAAACGAACCCCCATGTACTCAATATTTACCAACATATTGCCATTGACTATTTTTTCTTGTTCTTGATTTTTTCCTATAATTTTTCTTTGGCATTTTCTTTGGAGTTGCAGTTAAAGAGATTTTTGAATTGGGAAGAACATAGAATTGATCATCTTGGATTATGATTCTGTGATTTGTGAAGAAGCCTGGAAAGGAATGTATCAGAATGTTAGCTATGGGCAGTGAAGCTCTAGGTGATTTTTTAAAAAACCTTTTCCTATTTTTCTTTATTAACTGTTTTGTTTCAGGGGGCTCTCACATCCCCATATTTTAGAATGTTTATAAGGAGACTCTAGATTGCTTTATAAAAATCACACTGAAATGTAGTTGGGCTTCACTGCCCAAAATGCTCATCAGAGATTTGTCCTCCATCTAAATTTTCAGTGTTAATTGCCAGGTACTGTAAATTGGCTTAAAAAGAAGAGAAAAAGAAACTGAGGTATCTGTAAACAGCTAGCCTCTGTTGGTTTACTTTGCAATTTATGCATCTTTTTGTTCCTGTGTTCAAGGTGACTGCTGAGGTTGGAAAGCTCTTGGGCAATGAGAAGGTGGATGCGATCCTTTGCGTGGCTGGAGGATGGGCCGGAGGCAATGCCAAATCCAAGTGTGAGTCCCCTCCTGAGTTAATCATTCATGCCGCTCTGCTCTTTGTCCAGCTGACAGGGGTTGGGTATAGACTAGGGGTCAGGCGAACTGTTTTTCTGTGTGTCTCCCAGAAACTTCACAATAGCTCTGTGAGCTAGTGATTAACTCCCCTATTTTACAGATGAAGCAGAAACTTCCCATGGAGGTGGTGAGCCCAGGGGGACATGGAATTTGAAATTGCAAGTGGAGGCAGAATGAAATCAGCATGGTTTCTGCCCAAGCCCGCAGGCTTATTCAGGCATTGGGGGATGTGTAGGAATTGGAGAGATCATTCCAAAGGTCAAAAGAACTCAAAATTGCGCTTTTACTAAAGCTGATCACATTTTTCAACTTTTTATTGTGAGCATTTTTAAACATACCAGAAAAGTTGAAAGAACAGTTCAATGAACACCCTTAGACCCTTCCTCTAGATTCAGTAATTGTTAACGTTTGCTACACTTGAGCCCTCTTGCTTTCTTATGTGTGTGCACTTCGTGTATTGTTTAGTTAACCTTCTGAAAGTAAGTTGACACTTCACATATTTTAGCATGAATCTCCCAAGAATAAGCCCATTCTCCTATATTATCACAAAACTGTCCTACCTAAGAAAATTAGCAGTAATCCTGTAAGGTTAATAATATTCCCTGTTTATAGTTGTCTTTTTCCCTAAACATATTCCACTCAAAGTTGATACACTGCATGTTATGTTGTAGGTTTTAGTCTCTTCATCTAGAATTTTTTTCTCCTGTGGTAGGACTTTCAGGTGAGTTCCGGGCAGTTTTCATGTAGAATGTCTCACATTCAGAATTTGTCTGAACATTTCTTTCTAAGGTATTATTTGACTTGTTCCTCCAGCCCTGGTATTTCCTGTGAATTGGAATTTAGGTCCAGGGACTTGAATAGATCCAGATTAAATAGTTTTGAGGGTAGACTTCTTTCCGAGTGATGGTGTGTTGGTGTGTCCTTCATGTTACATCACATTGGAAGCTCAGCGTGTCAGATTGCCCTGCCCATGGAGATGCCGAATCAGATGTTTGGTTGAAATGGTAACTGCCAGACTTCCATTATAAAGCTACATTTTTCTGTTTGCAATAATAAGTGTTGGGGGATGGCACTTTGGTATCTGTGTAAATATCCTAGTCTCCAAATACTATTCACCCCGTGGTTTTAAGCATCCATTGATAATCCCTGCCTGATGCAGTTACTGTATTGGGGGTTGGAAAATGATAGTTTTCTAATCTTATCATCCCTTCCACATTTATTAGCCAAAGGCATCTAAAAAGAAATTGAAATTCTGTGAACTACACTTAAATGTAAGATTGGTATTTTGTGGGATCAGTTTGGACAAATAGCCTGATAACCTTTTCGTGTATTTTGGGAGCAAGGGGTGATAAATGTGAATCCATCAATTTTTTTTTCTGGTCTTTTTTAGCAGGAAAATGCAATACCTTGATTCTCTTCTACTGACCCCTGCTCCTGTATCAGGAGGCCACTCTTTCTGTTATTTTTATTTATTTATTTATTTATTTTGAGACAGAGTCTTGCTCTGTTGCCTGGGCTAGAGTGCGGTGGCATCAGCCTAGCTCACAGCAACCTCAAACTCCTGGGCTCAAGAGATCCTCCTCCCTCAGCTTCCCAAGTAGCTGGGACTACAGAACTATAGGCATGAGAGACCACGCCCAAGTAATCTTCTCTGTTTTTAGTAGAAACAGAGTCTCACTCTTGCTCAGGCTGTTCTGAAACTCCTGACCTCAAGTGATCCTCACGCCTTGGCCTCCCAGAGTGCTAGGATTACAGACATGAGCCACTGTGCCTGGCCGGCCATTCTTTCTATATCATGGGGGTTCCACGTGCCCTGTGAGTTGCCTAGCTGATGGAGTGATGTATGTTACCACTTGTTCTTCCTTATGTTTCTGGCAAGGCCAGAGAGTTAAAACAAGTGTGAAATGGTTATTTCAGCTCTCTTTTTAAAGAGTCTTTAAAGCTGACATTAAACTTTCAACCATAAAAAATGTAGCTCTGTAAAAGCCCTCTTTATGGCCATATAGTAATAATCCCTTGGATATTTATCATGGGGAAAATCTGATGTATTAAATAGACATATAGGTTCTTCCTACAAATCTGATCCTTCATAAAGTAAAACAATCTTTGAATTAAAGCCAGTCCAGCAAATCAATTAACTCCAGATTTATCTGCTAGAAGTTATTGGCTAAAATTTTACCAGTTTACAGGTAAGGAAGCTGAGACTCAGGGGATCATATGGCCTGGATTTGTACCCGTGTCTGTGTGACCACCAAGCGCTGTGCTGTTTGTATTAGACCTTGCTGTAGACAGAGACCTGGGGACCCGGGGAGAAGGAGGGGCTGAGAGGGCTTCCTTGAGTGTTGGGCTGTGTGTGTGTAGCTTGCCTTTTAGTTTCTTTCCTGGAATGCTTAGCCCACATGTTTTCTCACCCAGCCCTCTTTAAAAACTGTGACCTGATGTGGAAGCAGAGTGTGTGGACGTCGACCATCTCCAGCCACCTGGCTACCAAGCACCTCAAGGAAGGAGGCCTGCTGACCTTGGCTGGTGCAAAGGCTGCTCTGGATGGGACTCCTGGTAAGCCTTTATTTCCCCATCTGTGAAATGGGAAAGCTCACCTTGCTTACATGGGCTCCTAGGCTCTTCTGTGGGATGAGGACTATTAAAGTCCTTTGCCCTCCAGGATGCTTTACGGATGGATGGATTTTGCTTTCTTTAAAGCCTGAATCTTTTTAGAGAGAGGAGTTCTGATTCCTTCATTTGCATTTGTCCTCATGTTCATGGTGGTTAAGGAACTCTGTGATCTGGCACCTCCCTCATCTGATTAATTTATCCATGATCCACCCAGGAGTGAATGGTGTAATATTAACAGATATTAATTAGTTAATAAGCATGTATTATTATTGTTATCACATTGTAGCCAAGTGTCTCAGGGAAGCAGCTTGGCAGCTGGAAATAGCATAGGCTTTAGAATATAAGAGGCTGGGTGGGGGTGGATTCTTCACCCTAAATCTGTGGCCTTGAACCAATTCTTTGATCTCTCTGACCAAATTTCTGTTATAGTTTCCTTAATTGTGAAATAATGACAGTAATATCTACCTTGAAGAGTAGCTGTAAAGCCATAGACATATTGATGTGCAGAAAGTGCCCACCTCATGGCAGGTACCAATAAATGGTAGGTAGGTCTTACTGTATTCATAGTAAGTGGTAGGTCTTATTGTATTCACTGTTCAGATTTCATGTATATTTTCATTTTATACTGAGGTCGGTATCATTATTATCTGTTTCAATTTATAGTTTAGGAAACTGAAACTTAGAGAGTTAAGGTCCATGTCTGGGTTTATACAGTAAGTAAGTTACAAACTTACTTTGAGTCAAAACCCTGATCATGTCCAAATTGTATGCTTTTCCCATTATATCACGAAGACCCAAGTTTCCTTTGCATTTTTTACTCCCTGTGTTAGTTTGCTAGGTCTGCCACAGACTGGGTGGCTTGAAGAACAGAAATTTATTTTCTCACAATTTTGAAGGCTAAAAGTCCAAGATCAAGGTGTTGGTTCCTTCAATTGGTTCCTTTCTCCTTGGCTTGTAGATGGCTGCCTTCTGCCCGTCTTCACATGGTCTTCCCTCTGTGCATGTCTGTGCTCTCATTTCCTCCTCTTGTAAGGACACAGGTCATTTTGGATTAGGGCCCCCCCAATGAGCTCATTTTAACTGTATTATGTCTTTAAAGACCACGTCTTCAAATACAGTCACATTCTGGGATACTGGGGATTAGGCATTCAACCTGTGAATTTTGGGGGGATACATTTCAGCCCAGGCCCCCGCTTTGGGATAGGGCTAAAGGTATTTTAGTGAGGGATTGAGGGGACAGCATAGAGAAGCAGAAAGTGTCTACCTCCACTACCTAATTTAAACTCTTCTTTTAAAAAATAGGAACTCTTTGGTCCTTTTTACTAAGTGGTAGAGACTCCGGGCACCTTCTCAATTTTTTTTTTTTGAGACAGGATCTCACTGTGTTGCCCAGTCTGGTCTGGGACTCCTGGGCTCAGGCAATCCTCCTGCCTCAGCCTTCCTAGTAGCTAGGACTACAGGCATGTGCCATTGAGCCCGGCTCCACCTTCTCAATCTTACTGTAACTCACTGAATTGTGAGACTCTGACTAATTAACAGTTTCTTGCCACTCATTTTCTTCTTCCATTTCTTAGAGCATGTGATTTTATAAGTCCATGGCCATTGCAATAATTAAAGCTATGCAAATGTTAGATGTCTGTCCGGTTGAGATCTGATTTTTGTCAAAGGTGACACAGAGCAGAGACTCTAGAAAGTAAATAGAGAAATGAGTTGTAGCATGACATTTAAAAAACAAAACCCTAGGACGGAAAGACTAATTTTCCTACAGGACAAAACTGGTCTCCTACTTTCCTTTGGTTTGTAAGTATCCTTCTTGGTTTACACGTTTGGATGGCGATTGAGGGCTGTAGGTTCTGGAGCCATACAGGGTGGTCGTCTGTTGCGGCTCTGCCACTTACTGTGACACATTTGGCAAGATACTTAACCTCTTTGAGCCTCCGTTTTGTCATCTGTAAAATGAGGATAAGGAATGATGTCTCCTTTATATGGTGGTTGTGCCTTATAAATTTCTTAGTGGATGTAAATGGTCTAGAGATGTATTACAGAGTCAACAGTAAATGTGAACTATTATTATTTATTTCACACTTATTTTTGCCCACCAACTCCTGCCTTAGACGTTAATAAGTTTGTTCATCTTTAAACTCCTAAGTTAGATATTGTTAAACTGATTTGAGTCATGAGATCTTTTAACTTTGCTGCAGACCCCAGAAAAATCTGGGAAATTGATCTGTAATTTGAAAGCAAACAATAAATCAGGCTGAATAGTCCCTCAAACTCAAGTTGATCTGTTCAGAAATGAAAAGTTTTTCCCTCTGGAAGGTACTGAGAAAACCCTCACCCTGTAATTTCCAAGGTTGTATTTGTGGACTGTCTTCCGTGGGATAAACTGTATTAATATGTTAGTGATTACTTTTGTTTACCATGAAAGCAGCTGTGTTCCGTCATTGGAAATCAGTTTTTAGGGACCACATTGATTATTTCATAATTCAGAAGTGTTTACCTTCTCAGTAAAATAATTTTTTTTTATATCTTGCAAATAAATGATCCTCCTACCCATATGTGTGCCCAAGGAAGATGTCGTTCTGTGTCGTTCCGTAGGATTAAGCCGTTAGAATTGCTGGTTGCTTGTCTCTTTTCCTTCCTCAGATTCCCGGCTCTTATGCTGTTCAGTTGGAATGAAGAGAGCCCTGGGACTTTGCTGAGGACCGGGGCTGGATTAGTGAGCATTTATGCCCTGGTTTATTTAATCACTGAAGAGTTTGTTATCTGTTTATATTACTACTGGCTTCCTGCCCTCTGATTAAACAGAGAAGCCAGCGATGGTGAAATATTCTTGTGCTTCTAAATAACTTTTTGAGGACTTGGCTCTCTTTTGCAATTTGAGGTTGTTGATGCAGTTTTGTGACTGGTTCCTCGGCTGGGCTATGACCCCCGCGTCTCCCACTGGACTTGTGATGCCTCCACAGCTATTGTACTTCAAACAGCATGTGAGCTGGTGGTTTGAAGGAGGATGCTAGCTTCTAGAAGAAATAGTGGTGTTCAGAAGGAGGAGAGGTTTGCGGTGATTATCCGTTCCTTTCTTATTGCTGTGATAGCAGCATTTAGTGACCAGCTGCAGTGGTGTGTCCAGTGGGGGAACATAAGGAGGAGAGAGACCCCATCCTGCCATGTGCCTGTGGTGCCTATGGGTAGATGGAAACATGCCCTAATAAAAGGCATCCCTTGCTTCAGTCGGTAAATATTCATTGGCTAGTGGGAGGAAAGGAAGACTAATAGGTAGCATGTATACATGTGTCAAAGTTTGCTCAAGTGGTACACCTTCAGCATGTTCAAGTTTATTGTATTTCAATTGTACCTCTGTAAATGTATTAAAAAGATAGAGATATTTTTACGGATTTACCTCCTAGGTGCTAGGCTTGTTGGGCCAAGCCCTGTATATGCTTATTTTGTCACCAGAGGTACTTGTAAAATTGGTGCTATCATTGTCCCTTGATTACAGAGAAGAAAACCAGAGTCCAGTGATTTTAGGTGACTTGTCTGAGACCACCGGGCTAGTTAGTAGCAGATTGGTCTGAATGATAAATTGACTGATTGACTCAGTAATTGTGTTAAGTGCCTACTCTGGCAGCAGAGGTGCAGAAGGCCGTGCTGCATGAGGGTCTATGCAAAATGCACTGTGGAAGCAGAAGGGAGAGGTGATTCCACGTCTGGGAAGGTTTTGTGAAGGGAGCTGATTCGAGCAGGGTCTCGGAAAAGGATACGTAGGACTTTGACAAGTAGAGCTTAAGGGAAAAGTTGAGAGGCGATGAATTATTTTTTACTTAAATAATTTTATTAATTGGTTTTTGAATTATGAAGCTAACCAGTGCATGTTGTAAAAGTTCACATGGTGCTAAAAGAAATATAATGAATATCAAGACTCCCCCTTATGGAAACCCTGATCTGAGCAGTACTCCCTCCCAGGCCCAGTCACGGTTAAGGCTTCCCCTGTGTCCTTCTGGAAGTATTCTGTCTGTGCGCATACTAGTGTGCACACACATCACACTTACTTGTATATTCACCTGTTTGAAGAAAACAACCACCATAATTTAATGGATCTGTAGAGGCTTTTCTGTGCCTTGCTCTTTTCATTTCATCATAGATTATTATTTAAAAGTTAGTTTGTCTGGAATATTGAAAAACTGATGAGTTACTGGGAGGTATTTACATACTTTTAACGGTGCAGTGCTCCCAGTTTTTTCCTTTAATTCCCACGGTTTTTGTGGGCCCACCACCGGATTAAGCCCCGTCACTCACTCTGGAGGACTCACCTGTTGCTCTTTTCTAATAGCAAGGAATGAAATATTTATGGAATGTCACATTTGGGATTGGGGATATACTGGTAAATAAAGCAATGAAAATCCCTTCTTCTGTGGAACTTATGTTCTCCTGGGAATGAAAGAGCCTGTTAGTGTTTATGCCTTATTTCTGTTGCCTTCAGGGAACCCTGTGACTAGGGTGTTGGTACCCCGTTTAGCAGGTATGAACTAGAGGGTGAAAAAGCTACTTGCCCAGGTCACAGTGGTGCAGAATCCTGGGTTCCAAGGCCTGGCCTGGAACTCCAGATCCTGGGTTCTTTCTGGTGTGCTGTGCGCCTTTCAGGCAGCTGCCTTGCATTTCTTTATATTTGTAACACTGAGTCGAGGATTCTCAAACAGAAGAGTCTCCATGACATGGGATGGGGTAAGTGGGGTTTTTTTTTTGGCATCTTGCTCTGTTGCCTGGGCATGAGTATGTACAGTTGCGTCCTCATAGCTCATTGCAATCTCCAACTTCTGGGTTCAAGCGATCCTCCTGCCTTAGCCTCCCAAGTAGCTGGGAGTACAGGTGCATGCCACCTTGCCTGGCTAATTTTTATTTTATTGTAGAGGTGGGGTCTCCCTATTGCCTTGCTTTTGAACTCCTGGCCTCAAGCAGTCCTTCTGCCTCGGCTTCCCAAAGTGCTAGGATTATAGGCCTGAGCCACCTCCTCGCCTGGTCTTAAGTGGTGTTTTGATGCCTGGGAGCAGGTGGACCCTGGTGGCCCTCTTCCAGGCACTGGCTTTGTAGGTAGCAGAGGATCGGCAGGTGGGCATGATAGTGCTAAGGTCGGTGTTGTCACCATGCCTGTCATGACAGAGTAAACACAGGCTTTCCTCCCATTGCTGATAAGGAAGGAGATGCCCCTAATGGGCAGCAGATTCCTGCTTGATAAGGAGAGGAATCATGCATTATAATGTGAATAACAACAAGCTGGGTGGGAGAGTGTGGGAAAAACATCCTTCCTGGCCCAGGCACTGGGAGAACATCTCCCAGGTGAGGCGCTTAGCAAAGCCCCTCATGGAGCGGGCTGGGCTGCCCTATCAAGATCAGATCCTATGTGAACCTTCCATAGTTTCCAAGGCCCTTTCCTGGATACTGTCTCCTTTGATCCTCAGCACAGCCTTGTGAATAAATGGAGATCTGAGCTACTGACACAGGGGATGCCCCAGGTTCAGAGGCTCCCTGAACTCACAAAGTGGGTTTTTGGCTTTGCACTGGAAAGAATTTTAGAGTGAACTAACTAGTGACAGAAAGTTTATTGAGACAGAGACAGACAACAGACCCTACTCCATTGACAGAGTGGGGGTCCTTTCCCAAGCATGACAGAGACCCCTTATGGGGTAACGGTAACATTTTTAAATGTTCAAAAACCCCATTAGGAAACAGCTGTATGTGACCAGCATTTCCTGTGGTCAGGCCATAAAGGTTAATCATAAACTGCTGTCACAGAAAGGCAAGCACACACTGTAGAGCATACAGCTTAGTATGCTCTAAGGAGCATCCTCCAGTGGTCCTGACCCGCAACTTGCTGGCGACTTCCTCGTTCAGGGTGGTCAGGGTGTGGTGTGGGCCAAGATGGCTGCACTCAGGTTCTCTCCTTCCTTTCCTGCCTTATCCCTGCATTAGTGCCACTGCCATTTACAGATGGAAGAACGGGCCCGGGGAATCTTTGATTGTTCTGGTGGTTGGTAAAGCAGGAATTAGAGCCCCCACTTTCTGAATTTCATGTCCAAGACACTTTCCACTATTCCTTAGTGCCATCTAAGGAAAAAGAATTGCCAGTGACTGCACCAAAGTCATGAATGACAGTAATGACCAGGATTAACTGCTTAGTGTTCAGTGCTCAGCGCTGTGCTAAAGACTTTTATGGTATTTTATTTGATCCTTATATTACCCTTAGGATTTGGGGCTGTCATTCCCATTTTATGGAATGGGAAACCAAGGATCCCAAGGTTAAATAGCCTTGCCCAGAGTCAGTCAGCTCTCAAGCAATGGAACCTGGACATGTAGCCAAGTAGTTGGATTTTAGGGCATGTTACTGTCAATGGAAAAGCAGCCAAACTCTGTAAAATAATTTAAAGAAGTTTATTCTGAGCCAAATTTGAAGACCGTGTCCTGTAGCCACGCCCAGGAAGCCTTGAGCAAGTGGACTCGCTGTGGTTGGGTTACAGTTTGGTTTTAGAGATTTCAGGGAGACAGGAATTATAGGTAAAGCCATAAATCAATACATGGAAGGCATACATTGGTTTGGCCTGAAAGGTGGAGTATCTCAAAGTGGAGGCTTACAAGTCATAGGTGGATTTATGGATACTTTAATTGACAGTTGGCTGAAAGAGTTAGGCTTTGTCCGAAAGACCAGGAATCAGCGGCAAGGAATGCTTGAGGTAAGATAAGTGTCTTCTATCTTTTATATGGTGCTATTCTGGATTCAGGGTGGGAAGTAAACCACGTCATAAAAACCTGTGTACTGAGATTTTATCACTTGTAGGCATGACTCCCCAGGCCCCCTCAGAAAGGAATTTTCGGGGCAAAGAAAAAGATCAGAGTTCAGTCCTCATTACTGCTATTAATTTGATGGGAAGCATTTGTTGAGTGCCTACCCTGTGCCAAGGATATACCCAGAATTCAATACTCTATCCTCCAGTGCTAGAATAAGAAATGTATTTGGTCTTTTTCTCTGGTTCCTGGTTCAGAACTCCTAAAATCTTTGGAATTTCCTGAGTGAGGGGAGGGTCTTTTGTGATGCACAGTCAGCCCCTTTGGGTCACCTTTGATTTATTCTAATGAGGTGACTTAGGGTAGGGCCCCTAGATAGCCTAGGATGGGGCTGCTCCCTGGTCCCTAGGACCAGGTGGTAAGAGGGTTGGAACTGGAAGGGAAGGGGAGCTGGAGATTAAGCCCAGTCAAAACACCTGATGAGCTTCTGCATCGGGGAACACTTGGTGGTTCTGGAAGAGCGTTGTGCCCGGAGAGGGCATGGAAGCTCTGTGGCCACCCCCTTTCTTAATCTGCCTGTGCATCTTTCCACCTGGCTGTTCAGAGTTGTTTCCTCTATAATAAACCTGTAAATGTAAGTAAAGTGTTTGCCTGAGTTCTTTGAGCCATTCTAGCTCATTGTTGAACCTAAAGAGGGTTCAGTAATTGAATATTGAACCTCCAGAGGGTGAGAACCGCTGACTTAGAGCCGGTTGGTCAGAAGTACAGGTATCCAGGGACTTGTGCCTGGGGTCTGAAGTAGGGGCAGCCTTGTGGGACTGGGCCCTGAAATCTGTGGAATGTGACACTAACTACGTGGAGTTGGAACTGAATCGTTGGATGCCCGGTGGGTGTCTGGAGAATTAGAGAATTTGGTTGTTAGTGTTGAACAACAGCCCAAGCCCATTTTACAGATGAGCAACTGAGAATTAGAGAGATTTAGGGAACTTGCCTAGGCTTTCTTTGGCAGTAAGTTGAGGAGCTGGGATGTGAACGTGCGTAGCTTGACTCCAAAGCCTGCGCTCCAAGTGACTGCTCCATGTTGCTGTCCCATCGAGCATCTCTGTGTGCAGGGTGCATGCAAGCAGTTAGTGATTGAAGGGTTCTGAACCCAGTTCTTGCCTGGGCTTTAACCTCATGATTGGCTTAGGTACAAGTCTGTGTGTGAGCCTGGGCTCAACCTATCTGAGTCTTGCTTTCCTAAGAATAAAAATAAGATCAATCTCATGGCTTTTGTGATAAATGTTAAGTGGTAGGTGAGTGGTCGGTGCACCTGAGATGTCATGTCCGTTCCACTTTCTCTCCATAAATGTCCATCCTTCTTTTCTTCCTGGCTTCCTCTAGACCCTGAAATGCTGTACTTTGGACACACTGGTGGCCTCTGTGAAGCCCGTGTTCAGGGAAACTGGCCAGAGACCGCTACCCTCTGCCCACCTGTCCCCGCTCTCTCTTTCTCTTTGCTCACTGTCATTTTTTGGTGGGGGGTGGTGAGGGTGTCCTGTCTGAAGGAAGACGCCAGGCGTAACTGTTTATAAGTTTTCAGGGAACAGAGATGCTCAGAAGAAAGTTGCATGTCCTTGCTGTCCCTCTGGCAGCCAGTGGTCACCAAGCTGTCTTTCTCCCTGTTTCTCAGGGATGATCGGATATGGCATGGCCAAGGGTGCCGTCCACCAGCTCTGCCAGAGCCTCGCTGGGAAGAACAGCGGCCTGCCGTCCGGATCTGCCGCAGTTGCGGTGCTCCCGTAAGTGCTTGGGGTGTCTCCCAGCAGCTGCTCATCTCTGCTCCACTGTCAAGGGTTAACGTTTATCTGAAAGTCACTTTCCATTAGGGACTTGTATGTGCCATCACCTTGGGCTCTGAAATTCACCAAAGGCCCTTAGGATACTGTCTGTGCTGCTATACAGAATACCTTAGACTGGGTAATTTACGAACAGCAGAAATTTATTGCTCACAGTTCTGGAGGCTGGGAAGTCCAACATCAAGGCACCAGCAGATTGGGTGTCTGGTGAGGGCCCCTTCCTCTACAGAGGGCGCCTTCTGTATGTTCTCACATGACAGAGGGGCCAAAGGGCTCCCTCCAGCCTCTGTTGCAAGGGCACTAATCCCATTCATGAGGGCAGAGCCTCATGACCTATAGCCTCTTAAAGGCCCCACCTCTTAGCGCTATCACATTACAGACTGTGTTCTGCATATGAATTTGGGGAGGGCATGCTCAGGCCATAGCAACACTAATTCAGGATTTCGGTTATCCTGGGCTGTCTAGAATGCTTGGTTGGCTGGTGGGATGGGTCTGTCTTTTTGCCTGTTTCTTTCTTTCCCTTTTTTTCCTCCCACCCTCCTTACTCCCTTTAGAAGTAGTCTACATATTTTATTTTATTTTATTATATGTAGTTCTGTCTTTCAAGTCATCGTAAGGTCTGTGTGTGGGTGTGTTGGGGGGCATGATGGCAGTTTGGGGGAAGGTGTGTGGGAGAACATGGCAAGCTGTGGAGGACGTTTCTGTCTGTGATCAGGAAGACAGTCCCCCATCAGCTGTCCCAGGTGGAGGCAGCTTCTTTGGAGGGACAGCATTCCTTCTCGCTGGAAGGATTCCAGCACCAGAGGGCTTATCTCTTGCCTATGGTCCTATAAAGGGATGTTGGGACCACCTTTGGGAAATTCATATCTGAATTCATACATATCTGAATTCTGTATTCTCTTGCTGAAAATCTTAAGGTTTCATTGAAAATAGCCACATATTTAAAAATTTAATATTCCAATATTCCCATATTTAAAGGAATAGTAGTACACTCAGATCCTTAGAAATGAATCTGCCATATGTTAGGGAGTGAATGAGGACTTAACAACAAACCAATTTACTTCAATAAAGACTGTATTTTAAAAAAAGGCAAAATGTATCTCCTTCCATTTTGTTCTTGTCTTGCCTGAAGGGTGAGTCGCAAAGTGTTCTATTAAATCATGCGCAGATGTGGTCTTTGTCAATGTGGACAGCTTCCTGGTCTCTCTCTGCTTATCCTCCTGTCCGATCTTTCCATGTAAATGTCACCCTCGGTGCCAGAGGCTCGCAGTGGTCACGCCGTATGTTTACGTTTTCCCCCCGGCCAAGGAGGACGGGCGCCTCTTATCATAAAGGTGACGCACAAACGACAGGCTTATCTGTGTGCATTGCAGGGTTACCCTGGACACGCCGATGAACAGGAAAGCAATGCCGGAGGGGGACTTCAGCTCCTGGACACCCTTAGAATTCCTCGTCGAGTGAGTATGAGTCATGTCAGTGACTAAGCAGCTTCCAGCCCCTGTTCTCTGCCCACTGTGGGCTAGAGGATGAGCCCGGCTCTTGGATCATCAACTTGGGTGGTCTTGAGAGGTTGCTTTCCTCTGAGGATACACGGCACGTCAGTCAGAGTCTCAGGGTACCTTAACTTGGAGATGGGCAACAGAGTAGAGGGGTCAACAGTGCCGACATGAATCCTGGCTCTATCACTCACTGGCTGGTCACACTGAGCTCTAGGCCTCAGTTTCCCCATTTGTATAATGAGATCCATAACAGATGTTGGGAGGATTAAATGTGGTAGTGTGTGCTAAGCACTTGGCACGATGTTTGACCCATAGCCAGTACTCAGTGAACCTCCGCTCCTGTTCATGTTGTTATCACTTGGAGGAGTGGCTGTGTGGGAGCAGGACACTAGGTGGAAGGTCTGGGGACCATGTGTCTGGGTCAGTGCCGAGCCACAGACCTGCAGACAGTAGGCTTTGTTTTTGAAACCGTGTTTGCCCATTTGTGAATATGGGTGGCATTTGAAAACTCACAGGAGAAAGAATTGATTTACTGTTTTGTGTTTGCCTAGATGCCACCTCCTCAGCCCCTCTATTTAGTAATAAGCATGTATTCATCGAGCTCCCACTGCAGGCCAGGTGCTGCTCAGCCCTGGGGACAGGGTGATGAATAAGACTCGGTCTCTGCTCTCACGGAGCAGGTGAGCCAGGAGAGTTGAGGAGATGGCTTCACCCAGCAGCGCCCATGTCTCAGCTGCTTTGATGACTGTATGAGATGTTTGCGAAGTTTGCGAAGGCCTCTAGCCTGATGTTACAATCTCATTTAAATTTGAATTGGGAGAAATTTGTGACTTGTATTTTATGTTTGGAACAAGTACTCACGTAGAACTTTGTTATGTGCCAGGCACCATTCTAAACACTTTGTAACTATTATTTAATGCTCATAGCAAACTCTATCAGAGAGGTGCTGTTTTCCTTGTTTAAGATTTGGGGACTTACGGGCATGGCAGGGGGCTAAGTCACTTGCTTGAGGTCACACAGCAGAGCTAGCGTCTGACCCAGGTGGTGTGGCTGCAAGCCTGTGGTCCTAACTAGTGTGGCGACAGTTATTTCTGCCTGTGCTGGGAATCGTGCTTAGTGCTTGATTGCAGAAAAACATTTGAAGTTGTGGAAGAAACGAAGCTTAGAACTGAGCTTGTGTTTGAATTTCTTTTTAAAGGCCAGTGCTCCCAACAACACTGGAGACATTCTTCTGAGGCCTAGATGCTAGAGAGAATATCTGGGGTTCTGTGTCTGAATTGTGTGGAGTCACAGACCCACGGTGGGTGGGCTGTCACAGGCACCCTTTGTTCTAGAAATCACATTCACCCATTTGTGGCATTTGAAAACTCAACAGACAAGTTGGCATAAAGTTTGCTTTGAGAAATGTCTGTGAGCCCATCACCTTGTTTACCATCTGTGGTTAGAATGGTGTGCTCTCTCACCTGCTCCACGCTGCTGAAGCGGGTGAAGGAGAAGGAAGACAGTTTAAAACATGCATAACTGACACACAAACCCCTGCACATCCTGACGGGACCGGTCTCTTTCAGGGCCTTCCCTAGCTGATCTCTGCCCTGCCCCAGAGATGGGGCCGTGACAAATGACGGTACTTTCTGGAGTTTTAGCAACACTTTGTTTTTTGAGCCCCTGTACTTCCCTTGGCTTGTTCAGCCCCCAGCGTGGGAACCCGAATGACTGGACCGTTAAACATCAGCTCTAGCCTAGAAGGTTATGGATTGTCACTGAAGAATATCCCAGAAACTCCTGAGTGCTTTCCAGTTAAAGAAGGTCCCAAGTTCCAGCTGGTGAATTATCAAAGTAGATGATGTTTTGTTTTGTTTTTAAATATTATCATCTGCTTGTTGTTATTTCTTGGGAATTTGTTGTGCCCTTTTTAATTGCCATCTTCTTAGAGGGACTCTCCCTGACTGCTCCAAGCGGGGTTGGTTACTCCTCTCCTCAGAGTCATGAAATGCCCCCATTACTGTATTTATCATATTTTATTGTAATAGTCTGTTTTTTTTTAATGTGTTTATCTGTTGCTTGGCACAGCTGTGGGTGGTTTATAAATGTTTGCTAAAAAAAAGAATTTCTTCTCTTTCTCTCTTTTAAATTTCTGAGAATGTTACATAGTAAAGAATAAAGTATTGTGCATATGTCCATCTCTTATAATTAACTAATTAAAAGCTTTTTTAATCACTTAAAATCATAACACTATGTTATAAAGAATTCCAGCAATGTAGAAAAATAGGAATATGAAAGTAAAGGCACGCCAGTTCCTGCCACTCAGAAGTTAGAATGAGTTTCGCTGCTGAGCTCACTGGGGACTCAGGTGTGTGTCCAGCATGCCTCGTGGCATTTTCACAGTGCTGCTGTGCCTCCCTGTCACTACCCCCCGCCCAAAGCCATTGATGCGAATGTAAGCATGTGCCGGATTTTTGCTTTTGACAGTGTGAAACTTCTCTTCTCTGTTCTAGAACCTTCCATGACTGGATCACAGGGAAAAACCGGCCAAGCTCAGGAAGCCTAATCCAGGTGGTAACCACGGAAGGAAAGACGGAGCTTACCCCGGCATATTTTTAGGACTCATCTCGGTGCCTGCGAGGGGCCTGCTAGAAAAGTCACTAACCTATCTCAGTGTGACCTCATCTGGTCCTGTGTTTTCTGTAATGTTTTTTCTGTAATTCTGTTCATGGTACGAGATAGAGAGTCCTATTTTTTCTCACCTAATGCTCATTTGCTCTCCTAGGGCAGGGTAATATGTTTATGTGAAATAAAAACGTGTGAATGGAGCCTACAGAGAGCACCCGCCAGTCTGTGTTAACTATGTAAGGAGGTGTCTGAACAGCCCCGGCTATACTGGTGTCATGTGGGATTGCTTTTGAGACTCTCTGTCCTGGACACTGGCTGTCATCTCCATGGGTTCAGTGATTGTTTGGTACTGGGGCCGTTTTGAGGACCGAGTTATGCTTATGTCATAGATGTAGTTTTTGCAGCCTTGAATTAAATTTCCTTAAAACTCCTTTGTGGCGTAAGCAAGATCCCATGACTCTGTCCTGATATCCTTTTCCTGTGCAGTTGCCAAGTGGCCTACAGTAAAGTGTGCAAGAGAACTACTCGTGAGCATTTGGAATGTTTTTTTTCCTAATAAATGCACTTCATTTATTGTGTTGTCTTCTTTAATCAAATCACATCTTACAGCAGTCATACGTGAGCACACTGGAATCATGGGCTGCTGGAGGTCTTTTAATCTGCTGTTGTAGAATGGGGGTGGGATTTAAATCCTGAAATAAGTTATTTCAACACAGCAACACGGGCCCACACCTGTCTTGGACAGTATTGGAATCTGAGGGTGGTGGGATGGCCCTGCGCATTTAGAAGCAAGCAGCTTTCCACGTGATCGATACAGGCTGTCCTGGCTGAGAACTAGTGATCTCATCTAACCTGGTCACTTTAGAGATGAGGAAACTGAGGCCCAGACAGACACTTACCTTGTCATTGTCAGTAATTGGTAGAACCAAGCCTAGAATCTCCGTTATTAGATGCCTGCTGTCTCTAAAGGCCTTGTATTTTTGTTCTTGTTTTTTTTTTAGTGAGGTGAAATTCACATAACATAAAATTAGCTATTATAAGGTGAGCAGTTCAGTGGCATTTAGCACATTTACAGTAGTGTACAACCACCACTTCTGTCTAGTTCCAAAACATTTCCATCACCCCAAAAGAAAATCCAGTGCCCTTCAAGCAGTTTCTCCCCATTCCCCCTTATTTCTCCCCATTCCCCCTTACACAGCCCCTGGCAACTGCCCATCTGCATTTTGTTTCTATGAATTAAATATTTCATATAAATGGAATCATACAATGTGTGTCTGGCTCCTTTCATTTCGCATAATGATTTCGATGCTCTTCCACAATTATAGTATGTGTCAACACTATATTCTTTTTTGTGGCTGGTTACTATTCCATTATATGTGCAGACTGCAATTCTGTTGATCTATTGATACACATTTGGGCTATTTCTGCCTTTTGGCTATGGTGAATAGTGCTGCTGTGAACATTCATGTACAAGCATTTGCATATCTGTTTCCAGTCCTTTTGGAAATACACATGGGAATGGGATTGCTCCGTTATATGGTAATCTATAGCTTTATCTTTCTGAGGAGTCTCTTGATTCCTGCCACTATACTTCAAGGTGATTTTATCCAAGTATTCCAGGAAAGAAGATGAGAGCTCAGAAAGGTAGGATTGATTTCTCCAAGTCACCCAGCTAGAGAACTGCACAGCTGGGACTGGAGCACAAGTCCAGCTGTTGACAGCACCCCGCCCAAGTTACCCAGCACTGCACCTCACGCGTCCCTCCATCTGGTCCTCCTGTGAATACCTAGGATTGATGGTTTCCATTTTTTCAGAGAAGAAACTGTCCCATATGCTAAATGACTTGCTGAAGTAGGTAGTTTCAGGAGAGCTGGTAGTCTTGATTCCATTTAGAAACCACACCTGACACTTGACTGTCGAGGTGTGTTTCTTTTCCTTTCCTCGGGCCGGCATAGCCCGGTGATGTGCAAAGAGAGTAGAAGGCAAAAGGGGGCTAGGAAGAGGGGATTTATTTTTCTCTGTAGCCAGTCATTCAACAAGTAACTTTTGGGTATCAACTGTGTACCAGGCGCTAAACTAGGTGCCTGGGACTTCTCATGAACTAAATAGACAAAGACCTCTGCCTTTAATAAATGAGTTTCATTCTCATGGGGGGATGGGGTGGCAGACAATAAACAATAGGGTAATATGTTATGAATACATTTTAGGTATGTTGAAAGGTGAACTGTGGGAGAAAAAGAACAAGGTAAGGGGCTTAAGGAATGCTGGGGAGGGTGGGGGTGCAGTTTCAGATAGGGTAGTGTTACGAACTGAATGTGTGTGTACCCAAAATTCATATGTTCAAGCCTAACCCCCAATGTGGCTGTATTTAGAGATAGGGCCTTCCTTAGAAGGAAGTATTAAATAATTTTAAGATTAAATGAGGCCATAGAGTGAGGCCCTGATCTGACAGGATTAGTGTGTTTATGAGAAGAGATGTCAGAGAGCTCTCCCTGTTTCTTTCCGTATGTATGTGCTAAGGAAAAGCCATGTGAGGACATGGTCGGAAGGCTGCTGTCTGCAAGCCAGGAAGCGAGCCCTCACTAGAAACTGAGTTAGCTGCAGCCTCAATCTTGGACTTCAGCCTCCAGGACTGTTAAGAAGATAAATTTGTGTTGTTAAGCCACCCAAGTCTGTGGCATTTTGTTATGGCAGCCCAAACTATACTAATACAGACAGTGAGAGAAGACCTCATGTGAGGAGGTGCTATTTGAGAAAATCTTAAAGAAAGTGCAGACATCAGCTGCTTGAATATCTGATGTGTTTTAAAGAAAGAAACCAGGCTGGCAAAGGCCCCGAGACAGGAGAGTGCAGATATGGTTGAGGAGCACAAGGAGGCCATTGTGGCTGAAGTGGAGCAAATAAAAGGAGCAATTTTCGGAGAGGAGATCAGAAAGACAATGGTGTAGGGCACAGGTGTTCCCAAACTTTCCAGGCCCATGGTGCCCTTAGTGTGTCAGTGATTCGTATAATGCTCCTATGTCAAAGAAAATACCTAATGGTTTGGTTTTATAAGTTAGGTCCTACCAATTTGATAGTAGTGATCTGACTCATATTGCTCTGCTAACCTAGAGAATGGAATATGTCCTATGAATTCATTGTGCTGCCCTGGGGTGTCTTGGCACACAGTTTGGGGATGACAAATGTAAGGTGGTGTTGGCCATTTTAAGGACTTGGTTGTGAATTTTGGGAGCCATTGAGAGGATTTGGAACAAAAAAGTGATGTGATGTATTTTAAAAGATTACTCTGGCTGTTGTGTTGAGGATAGTACTAAGGCTATTGCAGTAATTCAGGCAAGAAATGACAGTGCGGAAGTGGTGGACGTGGTGAGAGGAAAGTTAGATAATGGTGTATGTTTCTTGGTGGGTTTAATGTAAGGATGAGGGAGAGAGGAGTCAATGATGACTCCCAAAGTTTTGAAATGAGCAAAAGGAAGGACTGAGTTAGCAAATGTGTTAGAAAAGTCTGTGGGTCGGGCACAGTGGCTCACAACTGTAATTTTAGCACTCTAGGAGGCCAAGGCGAGAGGATCGCTTGAACTCAGGGGTTTGAGACCAGCCTGAGCAAGAGCAAGACCCTGTTTCTACTAAAAATAGAAAAATCAGCCAGGCATGGTGGTGCATGCCTATAGTCCCAGCTACTCAGGAGGCTGAGGTAGGAGGATTGCTTGAGCCCAGGGGTTGGAGGTTGCAGTGAGCTATGATGATGCCACTGCACTCTACTACTGGGGTGACAGAGCGAAACTCTGTCTCAAAAAAAGAAAGAAAGAAAGAAAGAAAGAAAGAAAGAAAGAAAGAAAGAAAGAAAGAAAGAAAGAAAAGAAAAAAGGCTGTGGATATAGCTAGTTTTTTTTTTTTTTTTTTTTAGAGTTTCACTCTGTTGCCCAGGCTAGAGTACTGTGGCATCAGCCTAGCTCACAGCAACCTCAAACTCCTGGGCTCAGATGATCCTCCTGTCTCAGCCTCCCGAGTAGCTGGGACTATAGGCATGTGCCACCATGCCTGGCTAATTTGTTGTGTATATTTTTAGTTGTCCAGCTAATTTCTTTCTATTTGTTTAGTACAGATGGGGTCTGGCTCTTGCTCAGGCTGGTCTCGAACTCCTGAGCTCAAATGATCCTCTCACCTCAGCCTCCTAAAGTGCTAGGATTATAGGTGTGAGCCACCACACCCAGCCGGATATAACTAATTTTGTTGGGAGTATCTGGAGTGTAGTTTTGGACATATAGGTTTGCTCTATTAATATCCCAGTGGAGATGTCAAATAGGCAGTTGTATTGAGTCTGGAGTTCAAGAGATCTGGCATGGAGATAAACACTTGGGGACCCCTGAGCATGTCAAGCTATGTGACTAGATGACATGATGACTAGATGACTAGATGACACAGGAATGTGTCAGGGTCCAAGAGACAGAAGCCACATGCTAATGTGAATGGGGCAAGTGTGATATAAAGGAGTAGCAAGGATGAACTGTGAAAGGCTAGTGAGAACTCTGAAGCATACCCTTGGGCTGAGGGAGAGCACTCAAGGAAGGACAAGGCTGGGATCTGGACCTCATTGGAGGAAGTTTGGTTGTGGCTCTCTGGATGGCAGAGTTTGCCAGGTTGGCTGGGCCAGCACTGGTCTACAGACACTGGGGAAGCAGGAAGCACCCTGCAAGGGTGCAGGTGGACCAAGGGTGGGAAGCACCCCAACCAGGGCACCTTTGAGACTCACTGGGAATCCTGTGCACAGAGTTGCTGCTGAAACTCAATGGGAAGCCATCCATGGGGATGCTGCTGGATGTTCCTCATGTGCATACGGTAGCCACTTGGCAGGAGCAATATGGAAGCACACCAGAACCCGGCAGGGGAAGCCCCTTTTTCCTATAGCGTCCCTCCAACACCCTCTGTTGGTAAAACTGAACATCGTGTCAGGAGTGCAGGAAAAATGCGTGCAGGTCCAGCTCCATTATTGTGGAATAGGCAATGAAGGGTGGCTTTGGAGCCGAGAGACAATGAACTGGTTAACTGGCAATACACTAAATATGTGCAGAGAAGAGAAGACCAAGGACTGAGCTCACTAAGAGATTAGGAGGAAGAGAAAAAAAAAATCAACAAAGGGTAGTGAGAAGGAACAACCAATAAAGTAGGAGAAAGACTAAGAATGTGGTGTCTTAGGAGCAAAGTGAAAGTGTATCAAGAAGGAGCGAATGAATAGCAATGTTGAATGCTGTTGAGAAGTCAAATGAGAAGAAGGCTAAAAACTGGCCATTGGACTTAGCCATGGGGAGGTGATCCTAACGAGCAGTTTTGGTAGAGTATAGGGGTAAAAGAAGATTTGAGGCTGGGCACGGTGGCTCATCCCTGTAATCTTAGTACTCTGGGAGGCCGAGGTGGGCAGATCTCCACTCAGGAGTTCAAGATCAGCCTGAGCAAGAGCAAGATCCTGTCTCAATTTTTTTAAGATAAAAAAAAAAAGATCTACGTGGGCTTACAAGAACACAGAAGGAGAGAAGTTGGCGTACACACAACTTTAACTCAGTTTAGGTGCTTTGTTGGAATCTTATAAACTTCATCCTTGAACAGAATCAGAAAACTGTACCAGGTTTTTGCATCTGCTTTGTTTTCACAGATATGACTTATTGCTGAAATCATTTATTGGGGAGTTGATCTGATACATGAAATTTGAAGCCTGACTTAGTGAATTTTAGGTTCCCTCAACCTAAGCTCGCCTGAAGAGTGCTTGTCCCTAGGTGCTCATTTCCTGCCACATTCCAGGCGGTTGGCTTCTGCCCATTCTTCAGATGGGCTCTCACCAGCTTGGAGGTCAGCCCGCTTGGAGGTCTCGCCAGCTTGGAGGTCAGCCTGCACACACTTAGAAGCTGAGAGCCTATACAGCTTCTAGGAATAATCAGGGGTGGGTCATGGGGCTGTGGAGTGCTGGGAAGAGCCCATTGTGGTCTGTTCCATTAAACAGTTGCGATTTTTTCTTTGAAATTTTCAACTTGAATCCAACCTACACCCAGAAGCTTTATAGAGTTAATTAGAGGGACCCTGAGTCAGACTGCCTGCATTAGAATGTGGTTCTTCCACTCACTGTAGAATTTTGAGCATATTCCTTAACCTCTCCATGCCTCAGTCATATGAGAAATGGGAACAATAAGGATTAAACAAATGAATGCATGCAAACAAAAGTGCTCAGAAAGTATTGGCTGTTATTCTTATTACCCATCGCTAAGTTTATATCAAAATATGATGGGAAAATAGTAAGATTCATCTATGTGGTAGCATGTATCAATACTTCATGTTTTTATTGCCAAATAATATTTCATTGTTTGATATATTACATTTTATTTATCCCTTCATAGACATTTGACTTGTTTCCACTTTTTGGCCATTATGAATTATGCTGCTGTGAACATTTCATGTGTAAACTTTTGTGTGGACATATGTTTTCATTCCTCTTGGTTGTATGCCTCTGGGTAGAATTGCTGAATATCAGATGGTAACTCTACGTTCAACCATTTTAGCAATTGCCAGACTGTTTCCACAGCAGCTGCACCATTTTACATTGCCACCAGTATTTTATGATGGTTTCAGTTTTTCTACATCCCGGACCTATGTGTGTTATTGTCTGTCTTTCTGATTATAGCCGTCCTAGTGGGTGTGAAGCAGTATCTCACTGTGGATTCGATTTGCATTTCCCTCAGAGCTGCCAATGGTAACACCTTTTCATTTGCTTATTGGCTGTTTGAGTGTCTCCTTTGGCGAAATGTCTGTTCAGATCCTTTGCCCAATTTGTAATGGTGTTGTCTTTTTCTTATTGAATTCTAATATTCTTTATATGCTCTAGGTACAAGTCCCTTATCAGACAATGTGATTTGCAAAATTTTTCTCCCATTCTGTGGGTTGTCTTTTCACTTTATTGATGGTGACCTTTAAACACAAAGTTTTTATCTTTGATGATTTCTAGTTAGCACATAAACTTTTGTTTCTATTTTCTAGGGATCCTGGACTAAGACCCTGAATGAGGTGGATATTAGTTCCATTCTACTGGTGAGGACACTAAGGATCATGAGAGATTAAGCAATTTCCTTACAGCTAGTATAGAAGGAAGTCAGAATTTGCACTGAAGTGTATGAGATCCCTTGGCTCTACTCTTAACCTTCATGGACAGGGTGGGGACATACTACATGTGGGTTGAGAGTGCACATTGGCACTTGGTCTCTGAGGGTGCTGATGTTAATGTCGCATTCATGGACCGTCTGCTTCGTGCATGGGGCTTTACATGCATTTTTCTTGGTTCCTCTTCCTCATGTACCCTTAAGGGATTCACATCTTCAACCTCCAGGTGGTTGGAGAGACGGGGAAATAGACTGACTGGACCACATGGACCAGGGACAGGTCCACTGCATGGACTTCGGGCTGTGTGGGTCTCACTCTCCTTCCCTCTTCTTGCCCTCAAAGAACTGATTTGTCACCCCCTGCCTTTTTGCCTGTTCTTGATAAGTTAAGAACTTAGAGGAGAGCCGGGATGAAGATTACACTCTCTTAGCCCCGGAAGTATTATTTTTCATTTTGTATCTCCACATGCTCAGTTCGGGAAGATATGAGTGAATGAAGAGACAGCCTTAGAGAAATTACCTCTCCTGCACGGTCCTACCAAGTGGTAAACGTAAGTGACAGAGCCGGGGGTCCACACCTCCTCAGCCCTGGTGGTTTATACGAAACTCTGGTTAGGGAGGCACAGGTCCATTCCTTCCCCTTCTGGGGCCTGGTCTGTGTTTCAGGAACCGCATCTCCCAGGCTCCCCTGCCTATTGGCTTCCTGTATGTTCAGGCACTGGGGGCCTGGTGGGAAAGGAGAGGAGCACAGTGTCCCCGTCACCTCTCCCGCCTCTGTGGCACTTAAGGGGGCAGTGCCATCTTTGGCGGTGGCTGTGTCTCCTCCATAGCCCCAGCTCCCACCGGCCAGCCCCTCCCTCTGTGGAACCAGCTCCACTCGCGCCTGCGCACTGGGGCGCGGCCCTTTGGCTCTCCCCATTTGGGTAGCAGCGGCTTCCCACTGTTGCTGATCTGTGCGTCACCTCCTCATCCCCTGTTTGGATTCTGGATTTTTCTGT
>CAUYRT010036923.1:0-14455 GCA_963574885.1 Lepilemur ruficaudatus | reverse complement strand
ATTGAGAACTGCAAGCTGTAACTCCTCAAATGCTTTCTGATTGGTCAGTCCTTTTTTCACCTAATTTGCATTGTGACTGGGTGGTCCTCTCTCACTTGTCTATAAAAGATGTAACCTCATGCTCAATAAACGAGACTTGATGAGAATACTGTCTTGTCTCCATCTCTCAAGTCTCTTGTCCCATCCCACTCCCGCTCCCTCCTCCAGGTTCTGCGAATTAATGTACCCTCGGGTCGGGACAGGGTGTGCTGGTGCATGCCTATAGTCCCAGCTACTCAGGAGGCTAAGATAGGAGGATCGCTTGAGCCCAGGAGTTTGAGGTTATAGTGAGCTGTGATCATGCCACTGTACTCCAGCCTGAGTGACAGAGCCAGACCCTGTCTCTAAAAAATAAATAAATGAATAAACAAATATATATTTCTAGTTTACCTAGAGACTTGGGTCCCTGAATTAGTCAGCTTTTGGTGGTATACTGCCAAGAACAGACAACCCCACTACCACAAAGAGGCCCTTCTTGTCAGTGGGTCTGTGGGTGGCTACAGGGTCCCCAAATGGGAGGAGGGCTCGGGTGTACTTCATTGCCCCTCTCCTATGGGGACCTCAAATGTAGGAGTCAGGCAATGGTATTCATCCCACAGGGGTGAGGCAGAGAGTGATTATTTGCTGAATAATATCAAATCTAAGAGAGCCCAGATCTTTGTCACAAAAATACACTATCCTTCAATTCCACATGCAACATGCCTTACTCTTGAAAGGTATGGGGATACACCACCCCAAAGCAGGCCAGTTTAGCATAGAGATTATTTTGAGCTGAAGGCCATTGGGAAGAAGCAGATACAAAAAAAAAAGCTCCCTGCCTTCCCTCTGTGTGCCTAAAAGCAGGACAAAAAATTGTGCAGGTGTTACCTCCTCTCTCTACCAGGAAGGACACAAGTTAATCATCTGAGATGACTCTAGACCCTTATCAGCCAGGAGACAAAAATTATATGTATTTATGACGTACAATGTGATTTTTTTTTTCTTTTTTATTGGGGGAAAACTACAAAGCATTTACAGTATAATGTTTACAGTCACAATTTATAGTGAGCTGATTTCCCAAAATATATTACCACTCAAGTTGACAATGTGATGTTTTGAAATAGGTATGTATAGATTGTGACATGGCTAAATCAAGGTAATTAGCACACCTTATATGAGCTTTACATCATATATTTATTTGTGGCAAGAACACTTAAAATCTACTTTCCTAGAAATTTTCAAGTACAGGATACAATGTTGTTGACTACAGTCAGCATGTTGTCCAATAGGTGTCTTGAACTTATTCCTCCTGTGTAATTGAAACTTCGACCCTGGGTCAATATCTCTCTGCCCCTCCCCCAGCCCTTGGTAACCACCACTCTACTCTCTACTTCTGTGAGGTCAATTTCTTTAGGTTCCACATATAAGTGAGATCACGTGGAATTTGTTTTTCTGTGTTTGGCTTATTTCGCTTAGCAGAATATCCTCTGGGTTCGTACCTGTTGTCCTGAGTGACAGAATTTCATTCCATTTCAGGGCGCAATAGTATTTTGTTGTGCATATGTACCAAGTTTTCTTTTCCATTCACCTGACACTGGAAGCTTAGGTTAACCGCGTGTCTTGGCTGGTGTGAACAGTGCTGCGGGGAACGCGAGAGTGCAGGTGTCTCTTCCGCACGCCGATCGCAATTTCCTTTGGGTGTACATACCCAGCAGCGGGATCGCTAGATCCATGAGAGTTCTAATTTTTTAAGGAGCCTCTATGCTGTTTTCTGTAACAGATGTGCACATTATCAGGATGACTCTGAAGATCAATGTATCTCCACAGGAGAGAAACCTACATCATCATTCAAAAAGAGAACAGTGAACACAAGAGACACAAATAGCTGATTCCCAGCGCTTCAGTTTTGTCTGTGATACTAATTTCCGTTAAAAGCAACAGAAACTCCTTGGGGGTGGAGTTGAATTTATGTCTTGAGTCAAAAAAATAAAAAATAAAAACAAAAGACAAAATCCCATGATGGGTCTGAAATAGCCTTTTGCTGTCCGGAAGCAAAGATGCTTCCAACAATCACAGGCTAGCCTAAAAGGACAAAACAGCCATTTATTTGAAAGGAGCTCCCAAGGGCCACAGTGTGATCATTTGAGCATCAAATAGCAACAGTAAAAATGCTTAATTAGAACATGCTTCGTTTATAAAAAGGAGAAAAGTTAACCCACAATTCCAATCCTAAAACAACAAAATTACGGAAGTAAGATTGTGTCGCATTTTTATTGATTTTGGTAAAAAGGAGTGCGTTGACACACACAGGTGCTTTCTTTATGCGTATGTCTGCTTATACAGTTTAGCTGTGGGCGTGTCTGTGTCTCTGTCAGCAAGGAGCGGGAACAAAAAGGAGAGTCCGGTGGCCCCGGGACAAGCGCACTTGGGAAGGAATGGTCGGGCAGAGAGCCGGGCTTCGCCCAGGCTGCGCGCTGAGGACGGGGAGACTAGGAATGTTCCAACCGTGCGCGCCCAGGAACAAAGGCGACCTGTCACCCGCCTCTGCCTAGCGCGCGGGCTTGTGGAAAGATCCGGCAAAAGGGAAAAAAGGCTTCATTTTCAGGAGGAACAAACCGCAGCCCTTGGGAATACGCGATCCCGCGGGAAATCAGTGACTTAAAGTGTGTGAAATCAGGAGCGCGTCCGAGGTTCTGAACCGCGGGGGAAGACGGGGGACGCGGGGTCCGGGGGGACCCGGAGCGCGCGCGAGGTCCCATCCGGAGGTCAGCATCCGGAGACCGAGAGGAGGATTTTGCACCCAATGCCGTTAGGCCCGCGGCGTTTGAATGGACCAATGGACAAGCGTCCCCGGGCATAAATGAGGGACCCAAAGGCTTCAGCGTTTTACGCAGTGAGTCCCCAACTGCCGAGTGCAGGGAAACCGAGTCTGCAAAGCCGCCGCTCCCCCGGCCCCAGAGGCGCGCGCCGGAGACCCAGCACCCCTGCGCCCCGCGCCCCGCAGCTGGCACCCAGCACCCCTGCGCCCCGCGCCCCGGGCGCCCCACCGCGCCGGTCCCCAGGACAAAGCCCGGCTTCGGTGGCGCCGCAGGAGGCGCGGCCGGGGGAGCTCCGCTGCCAGCGCGTCCCGGGGTGCCCGAGGACCCGCCCCTGCACCGCACACGTCCCCGCGAAGCCCGCCGGAGGTGGCGCTGGCGCTCCAGATGACCTCTAACCTCAATGGCGTTTCACTCTGCGAAGCGGCGCCGCGCGTTCTCCCCGCGCCCTCCGCGTCCTTCGCGGTTCTCCGCCGTGGCCTGGAGCCCGCCGGGCGGTGCCCGCATCCTGGGTCAGCCAGTCCGCGTCTGGGACGCTGCCCCACGGCCCCACCGGGTCTGTTCCTCTGCCCTCTGCGGGCAGGACCCGGCGGGGCCCGCACGCCCCTCCGCCCTTTGTTTGCTGCGGGAGCTCGGCTCGCTCCTCTCTGCCTCCTCTGGCCGAGGGAGAGGAATCCCTCGCACTGTTTTGTTTTTTTAATTAATTCGTCGAATGTCTGCTTGACATCGACTGTGTGCCAGGATGGCTCTTGGTGCTGGAGGGTGAGCACATCAGATAAAAACCCCCGCGGGAGCCTGCAGCCCGGCGGAGGCGCGGGAGGTGGGGCGGGCCGCGGCCGCACGCGGTGGGTCGCACCGGGGCGGGGACGGGTGCGGGCGGCTGCGGCTGCGGCTGCGGCTGCGCGGGGCGGGGGACGGAGCGGAGCCGGAGCCGGAGCCGGAGCCGGAGCCGGAGCCAGGCGGCCGCGGGGTCCGGACCGCTGGGTCTCGGGTCCGCAGCGGGAACCTGGAGCTGGGGGGCTGCAAGGAGGAGGTGTGGTCAGAGGTAAAGAGAAAGGAAGACTGGGGCTCGCTTTTAGCTCCGGGGTGACCTCCATACAGTTTCCGCGGGCGGCCCCAGTTTCCTTCCCAGCAGCCGCGGGCAAGGCTTCCATGCTCCTCCTCCCCTGTGGCTTTGACAGCCGCCACCCTCGCAGGTGTTTGGAGATAACTTCACGGTGGATTTGCATTTCTCTGATGGTTAGTGACGTTGAGCACAGTGTCACATACCTGTTGGCCAGATGCTATGTCTTCTGGGGAGAAAGGTCTATTCAGGTCCTTTGCCTAGTTTTTAATCGGATCATTTTGGTGTGTGGTTTTTCGTTTTGTTTGGTTTTGACTACTGAGTTGTAGGAGGTCCTTGTGTATTTGGTGTATTAACCTCTCATCAGATGCATGTTTTGCAATATTTTCTCCCACTCTGTAGGCTGCCTTTTACTTTTGTTGATTCAGCCATCTCACTTCTGCGTGCACACCCAAACGAAATAAAATCACGATCTGGAGGAGATATCTGCACTTCCATGTTCATTGCGGCATTATTCACAATAGCCGAGACACGGAAACAACCTAAATGTCCATTGATGGAGGAATAGACAAAGAAAATGTTGTATAGACATTATTATATATCGTAATATATTATTAATAATAAAAATTATGTGGCTCATACTTCAATAAAGCTGTGAAAAAATAAAAATAAATCAGTAAAGCATTCTCAACAACAAAAAGATTGTGCCCGGGCCAGTGATTCACTCTTGTAATCATAGCACTTTAGGAGGCCAAGGTAGGAGGATACTTTGAGCCCAGGAGTTCCAGACCAGCCTGGACAACATAGCAAGACCCCCCCATAAAAAAATAGAAAAATTAGTCTGGTGTGAGCGCCGCTGTAATCCCAGCTACTGGGGAAGCTGAGGTGGGAGGATCGCTTGAGTCCAGGAGTTGGAGGCAGCAGTAAGCTGTGAGTATGCCATCGCACTCCAGCTCAGGCCACAGAGCAAGACTCTATATCTAAAATAAATTAATTAATAACAAACAAAAAGATTGGAGCTTTTCCTTGGAAGGCCCTGTGCATCCCCTGGAGAATTCCCAAGAAGTAATCTGAGGTGGTCTGCATTCAAGGGCTTCGAGACCATGTAGGTAACGCTCCTCGGGTCAGAGATGTGAAATTTTGAGAGTGTGATAGCGGTGGGTGTATCGGGCACAAGTGCGCCACCCCACCCCACGGGTTCGTCCATATCAGACCTGAGAGCCCAGCATTCAGCACACCTGGATGGATGGTCTCTGTGGCACGCTGGTCCTGCGTGCAGTGTCCTTGGGAAGGAAGCCAGGAAGCATCCCTGGTATACTTAGGGATCATTAATATTTAATATGTATTGTACTTTGTATATTTAGTGATCGTAACTGTTCAGTGCCTCTTATGTATTTAGCAATCCTGAATGTTTAGTGCCTTTTATATACTTCCTGATCATGAACATTTAATATTAGTGCATTTTGTATACTTAGTGGTCATAAATATTTAGTGCCTCTCCTATATTTAGTGTTCCTGAAAATTTAGTGCCTCTTGCGTACTTGCTAATCCTCAATATTTAGTGCCTCTGGTATACTGAGTGAATATTAGCTGCCTCTGTTATACTTAGTGATCATAAATATTTAGTGCCTCTTGTATATGTAGTGATCCTGAATATTTGTGTATTTTGTGATCGTGACGATTTAGTGCCTTCTCTCACATATTTATCAATTCTGAATTATCAGTTTCTCTAGTGTATTTAATGATCCTGAACATTTAATGCCCCTCGTGTACTTAATGACATGTCTATGTAATATTTAGTGTATTTTGTGTACTTAAGGATCATGACTATTCAGAGCCTGTCACATATTTAGTGATCCTTAACATTCAGTGCTTCTTGGGCACTCAGTGATCATGAATATTTAGTGCCTGTTATATGTTTAGTGATGCTGAATATTTGACGTCTCTGGTATATTCTGTGATCATGACTATTTAGTGTCCTGCATAGTAAGTGCCTCTTATATACTTAGCAATCATCAGTATTTAGAGCCCGGGTTTCTCCTGTTTACTCACTGCCTCCTGAATATTCAGTATTTTGGTCCTACCGTCCCACCCCCTTCTGCTGGCAAGACCCACAGTCCTACTTGCTACTAGACACATTCCAGGAAATTCACCCACCTGGCGATGCCAGAGCGGTCAGGGCACAAGGGAAACCGGAGAGAGGGCTCAGCCTGGCTGGGAACCGAGAGCGCTCTGGATCCCTTACGTGTCCTAGACTCTAGTCCTTGTCAGATGAACGGTTTGACAGTATTTCCTCCCAGTCTGCGGATGCCTTTTCATTCCCCTCACCTGGGCTTTTGTGGAGCAAAAGTGTTTAATTTTTATCAGGTTCAGTTTATCAGTGTTTCCTTTTATCGATAATACTTTTAGTGTCAAATCTAAGAACACTTTGCCTAGTTTTGGATTCTGAAGCTTTTCTTCTTTTTTTCTGCAAGTTTTGTAGTTTCACGTTGTCCATTTAAGTCCATGATCCATTTTGAGTTAATTTTTGGATAAGGTGAGAGGTTTAACCTGAGGTTCGTTTCTTTTCCTTTGTGGATGTCCCGTTGCTCTGGCGCCAGTTGTTGAAAGGGCTGCCCGTCTTCCACCGAGTTGCATTTGTGTCTTTATAAAAAAGACTCAGCCCTGCCTATCTGAGGGGGGCGATTACTGGTCTCTCTTTGACCTACGTGTCTGTCCCTTGGTTGATACCACACTGATTTCTGTGGCTGTAACACCTGGTAGAGTGATTCTTCCCGCTGTATTCTTCTTTTTCAAGATTTTTTGTAGCTATTGTAAGATTTGTGTCTTTCCATAGAAATTTTGTCTGTGCCCACAAAACACCTTGCCGGGATTGTGGTAAGAACTGTGTTAAACCTGCAGGTCAATTTGGAGACAGTGGACATCTTTGCTACCTTGAGTCTTCCCAATCCATAAACCTGGCGTATTTCTCCATTTAATTAGGTCTTCTTGGATTTCTTTCATCATTGTTTTGTAATTTTCTGTATAATTATGTGTAAGTATTTCATTTTCTTTGGATTAAAAGTGATTAAGTGGTCTTGTGTTTTTAATTTGTTTTTACAAGTTCATTGCTCGTATACAGGAATGCAATAGACTTTTTCATTGATCTCGTATCCTGTGACTTTACTGAGCTCACTGGTTAGTTCTGGGAGTTGTTTTGTAGGAATCCTTGGGATTTTCTATGTAGACAATCATGTCATCTGAAAATAGAAAGTTTGATTTTCTATTTAAATATTAATGTTCCAATATTGGAATATTCTATTCCAGTCAGTAGGCCCTTTATTTCTTTTTCTTTTGTTTCCTTTTCCTCATTACACTGGCTGGAGCGGTCAGCACTGTGCTGAATGAGTGTTTAGACAGACATCTTTTCCTTGTTTTCAACCAAGGGAAAACAGTCTTGCACCATTAATTACGTTGTTAGATATAGGTTTTTTTCTTTTTTAAATCTAGTTGAGAGAGTTCTCCTCATAGTTTCCTGAGAGGTTTTTTGTTTGCTTAAAAAAATTTTTTTTATCGTGAATGGGTGTTGGATTTTGTCAAATACTTTCTCTGCATCAATTGAGATAACTATACGACTTTCCTTCTCCATCCAATCAATGGTGGATTCCATTGATTGACGTTAGGTAGATTTTATTCTCAAACAGGGGAATTAAGCATTTCAGAATATCATTTATGTGGTGGTGTGGGTTGTGGGAAGTATGAAAAGGATTAAAATCTGGGAGATTAGCAAAATAAAACAAAAAACAAAACAATTGGGAGATCAGCAGGGAGTCTCGTGAAGTAGTTCAGGTGAGAAATGAGGGCAAAGTAGTTTCCTGCAGTTGCTGTGATGAACTACCAGGAACTGGGTGGTCTCAGTAAGAATTTATTCTCTAAGAGTTCTGGAGGCCAGAGTTAAAAAATAAGGTGTTGGCAGGGCTTCGATCCTTCCAAAGGCTCCAGTGGATCCTTGCCTCCTCCGGCTCTTGGTGGATTCAGGTGTTCGTGGTTTGTGGCTGCATGACTCCCCTTTTCTGTTTGTGTCTCCTCCTGTGTGTGAATTTTTTTTTTTTTTTTTTTTTTTTGATATATAGGGTTGTACTCTGTTGCCCAGGCTGGAGTGCAGTGGTGCGATCATAGCTCACTGCGCCTTGAGCTCCTGGCTCAAGCGATCTTCCTGCCTCAGCCTCAAGAGTAGCTGGGACTACAGGCATCGCCACAACACCTGGCTAACTATTTTATTTTTTGTAGAGATGGGGTTGCTCAGGTTGGTCTCAAACTCTTGGGCTCAATCAATCCTCCTGCCTTAGCCTCCTAAAGAGCTGGCATTACAGGTGTGAGCCACCATGCCCCACCCTCTGTGTGACTCTTACAGGAACACGTCACTGGAGTCAGGGCCCACCTGGACAATCCACAATGATTTCCTCATCTCCAAAGCTTCCGCTCAATTACACTTGCAGAGACCCTTTATCCAAGTAAGGTCGTAGTAATATTAACAGGTCCCAGGGATTAGGACGTGGGCACACCTTCTGGAAGGACCACCCTTCAGCTCACCACAGGTGGTGCTCAAGATGAGGGTAGCAGTAGTTGAGATGGAGAGACATACCTGCATCCCCACGTTTCAAAGCTCACACTCACAGGACTTGCAGACAGTCTCTCTGTGGGCAAGGAAGGTGAAGAATGAAGAAGGTTTGTGTTCCCCCCAAAATTAAAATCCCACCCCTCGAGGTGATGCTATTAAGAGGTGGGGCCTTTGGGAGGTGATGAGGTCCTGAGGGTTGAGCCCTTGTGATGGAACTAGTGCCCTCGTATAAGAGACCCCTGCAAGCTGCCTTGCAGAGAGGCTCAAGGGAGCCTTTGGCCTCTTCCACCACATGAGGACACAGCAAGAAGGTGCCATGTCACGAGACACCGAATCTGCTGGCACCTTGATCTTGCACTTCCAGCCTCCACAACTGTGAGCAACAAACTCTGTTGTCTGTAAATTGCCCTGTCTACAGTATTTTGTTATAGCAGCCTGCATAGACAGATTTTGTCTATGTTACTTAACTGAGTAACCAGAGGATGGCAGAACCAATTCCTGGGCTGGGGGAGACTGGGAGAGGTACCGGGGTCGGGCTGGGGGTAGGAGAGTGGAAAACCTTCCATGGGGTTCCTGTGCGAGTGTAGTCAGGCCACCTCTAGCCAGTGGGAATGCCAAGCAGGTGCGCGTGAGTGCGGAGCTCTGGGAAGATGCCGCTGATGGTTCGTCATGCACTGAAGTCATGGTTTGGATGAGATCACGGGAAGACAGGAAGTCTCAGGGTGGAGCCACCAGAACCTTCCTCTTCCCCTAGCCCAGGAAGGCTGCCAGCGCCTTGTGGCTCCTGACGTCGGGGAGTGGAGGCTCTCTCAGCATCCCCAGTCAAGCTGGCCTTGTCACGTGTTGTGACCCCAGCATGTGGCGTCGGGGACAGTGTGCAACTTCCAGACAGGGCCTCAGGGTTCCTTGGCTCTACCACTAACCAACCACTGACTCACCCTAACCCTGGGCCGACCCTCCAGCCGACTCCCCCAGCTGGCCTGAGTGGGTGGCGAGGGCCCACGAGCCAGTTTCAGCCTGTCCACCAGCCACCTGCCATCTGGGACACCCGGCTCCCACCTCGCCCCACAGGTCCTCCAACTGTGACATCTTGGGCTGGTTATTTAGTAGCAGAGACCTGGGAGAGCCAGCAAGTGACAAGGATGAGCTGAGGCCAGAGCCCACGGAGCTCACCTGGGTGCCCAAGGGTGGTGCTCCACAAGGGGCACTGCCACCTCCAACATCTGGAGGCTGTGCAGGGCCCTGGACCCGGTGTCTGCAGCCACCTGCACAGAAGCAGCTACAATCAGGCGGCGGGGGACGGAGCTAACCAAGAGGCAGGGGGCGTGCATGGAAGCCAGGATGGATGTGGCTTTGGAGCATTTTCTGGGCCAGCCTGCATTCCACCGAGGCTGAGGCATGGTAAGTGATGCCCACGAAACAAGAGACTCTTCCAGGCAGGCAGGAGGCCGACTCTGGCAGCCGGAGCTAGGGCCACTTTGGGTCAGGACCACACACAGTCAAGGACAATGGCAAGTTCAGCACAACCCACATTGGACAGGAGTCAGAGAAACTCTCCAAACGTGCTTCCCTGAAGGATCAGCGTCACTCCTGCGATAACAGAACACTTTAATTCAGCGTCTCAGGGCACTCAGACATCGCCAGGAGGAGAATGGTCAATTTTTTTAAAAATCAGGAGATTGTTGAACATGTTGGTGAGCTTATGGGAGATGACCAGGCAGGGGCTGGGCACAGACCCACGCCCAGGAGAGGGGAAGGGCAGGTGGAGAATTCTGCAAAACTGCAAACACCTACCTGCTAAAGTGGCGGTATTTCGGAGGCTGGCTTGAGCTGCCTTCTTCCTCTGGGACCTAGAATCTCTTTTTCTCACCTTTCTCGATAAAATGCCAGCCCGACGGGTGGAGAGTGACCGAGACACTGCCAGTGAAGGTGAGTGTGCGCTGGTGACACCTCCGGCCAGGGAAGGCCACGAAGCCCCCAAAGAATACAGACTGTCGGCAGAGCCCAGCAGAGGTGAGCTGCCGCGGCCACCCGGAGTGACCCAACATGCCTGGCCTCTGAGCGCTGCCGCTGCCGTGCCAAGGGCAGTGCCGGCCAGCTTCACCTCACTCCACCTGAGGGGCCGGCACTGTGCTGCCCAGAGGTGCAGAAGTGGACCTCTGTCCTCCCGGTGTCTGTTCCACCTTCTCCAGGGCCCTCCTGCAACACCAGCCGTCCTTTGATTTTCCTTCTCCTGCTCCCTCTGATTCTTACTATTTGGTACACATTCATTTACTAGCTTCAGATTTTTTCAAAAGATGAGGTGACACTCACAACCATTTTAAACTGAACAATTCAGGGGGCATTTAGGACATTCACAATGCCGTGGGACGATGAAGCTCCAAAACATCCCCCGCAGGAAACCCTGCACCCCTTAAGCAGCCACCCCACTGCTCCACATTCCTTCAGTCCCAGCAACCACGAATTTGCTTTTTCCCCCGTGGATTTGCCTGTTCTGGATATTTCATAGAAATGGAATCGTACACCATGTGGCCTGCTGTGTCTGGCTTCTTTCACTGGGTATGATGTTCTCAAGGTTCATCCCCCCTCGTATGTAGCACGGTCAGCGCCTCAGACCTTTGGAGCGACTGACATTTCATCGTAGGGAGAGAAGACTGTTTGCTTCTCCAATCCTCAGCTGACGGACATAGGGTTGTTCCCACCCTGTGGATATTAGGAATGCTGCTGCCGTGAGCATTTGTGTGCAAGTTTCCGTGTGCATGCGTATTTTCATTTCTCTTAGGCATGTACCTAGGAGTGGAATTGCTGGGCCGTACGGTACTTTTCTTCCTCTTGCAAGAGTGTGACGAGCTTTCTCTTACAGAAGCGGGCAGCTCTTGCTATTTTACTACGTTTCTGAACCTGGTAGCCTGATAGGTGCTCAGACTTCAGACCAGAGCTGTCCCACTGAACTTTCTGTGATGACGGAAACATTCTGTCTGTGCTAATATGGTATTCATTGGCTACATGTGATTATGGCAACTGAGAATCTTTGCTTTACGTCTTTGCTTTAAATTTTAATTAACTGAAAATTAATTACACACTTTTTTTTTTTTAGAGGCAGGTTCTTACCATGTTGCACAGGCTGGTCTCAAACTGCTGGCCTCAAGTGATCCTCCCACCTCGCCCTCTCAAAGTGCTGGAATTATAGGCGTGAGCCACCACGCCTCACTAATTACCTGGAAATTAAATAAGCCCTGTGGCTTGTTACTGTTTATGGGACAGCTCAGCCTTAGAGGTGACAAATGAGATGCTACTGCCTTCTCTCTTAACACTCCATTTGAGAAATTAAAAAAAAAAAAATCTGGAAATCCATAGTGATACTTGAAACAGCTACATCCCTAGCCCCTGAAAAAACCTTCTGAAATACAGCTGAAGGGTTTGAAGACATACAGTGACCTACACGGCTATAACTACATAAACACAAATTTAAGCTAGAATTGAAGTCTGTCTGTAGAAAAATAATGGGGAGATCTCTGGAAGGCTGTGCACTCCCCTGGCCAATCCTAGCAGCTTTGTTTCACTGAAATGGTACCCACTTGTGTGTTGCACAAACTATATTTTTGTGAATATTGTGCTGTTTAGATTAACACTTTTGGGGCAGTTGCTTGTCAATTTTTGGGGTGAATAGTTACACAGCACTGTGATATTTTCTAAAGACAAGCAGATTTGTGGTTAGTTCCAGATGGTGTCCAAGGAGCCCTGGTTTGGGTAGACCCAATTTTATAGGATACATACATATAATATTCCTGAATTTTCTTACTGGCCTATATTTATAATTATAATAAAAAATTGCTAATTACCCTGTTCTGATCACTACACATTACATTTATTGCAACATCACTACATACTCCATAACTGTGTGCAAAATTGTGTTCATTAAAAAATGAAAATAAAGGACTCATCCATATTCTGAAAAACAAAACTATAGATAACCGTAACAGGAATAAAGCTAACACTTTCTGAGCCCTGATCTTGGACCTGGCATTTTAAGGGATTATCACGGATTAACTCCATTAATCCCTTCTCCCCTGTGAGGTAGGTGCTATTAACATAGTCATTTCCCAGTTGATTTTGCCTGGAGGTGTCTGGAATTCTCCAACAACCTTCCTTTATTTTGCAACGTGGAATTGACGAACAGGGTCAACTTTCTAAAAATCCACGTATACTACCTAATGTGGTTCTAGCAGTATTCATTTTAAATTCGCTAAACTCAGAAACCTAGTTTTCCTTATCAAATTCACTGTACAAATTATTTTGTTCTCCCAACTGTAACAATCAAATTAAGGCGATCTTTGATTAATGACCAACCCAAATTAAACTAAGCTCCTTCAAATAATTACCTTGTTCACAATTAATTCTTAAGACGTTTACACCTCCTTTTAAGATCTACTAATTTGGTTCTTTTTAAGGTACTGAACCCTTTCCACGACCTTTAGAATTCCAACCCAACAAATCAAATCGTAACTCCCGCGGTCCTCACGATGTTAAAATTTGACGATCTCAATTTACATTTTAAATTTAATTCCCAAGATTTACCCATTAGAATCACACATGACAAATTCATAAAAAATTGCAAATGCTTTTAATACGAAATGAATCAACCCCATCGTCCCTGGGATCAGAAAACGCATCCTGGACTTGTCCAAATAGGAACCTTTCCAGCGCCAAAGATAACGATATTATCACTAGCAACCATGTGGATACCTTTAGAAGGGGCGGGATTAAAATCCCACGAGAGGTTTTGGGGTGAGATTCAAAAGCAAGGGTGGCCACTTGTGGGCAATGGGCAAGCGTTCCCTGCTGCAAAAGGCATACGATGCCTACCTGGCGAGGATGCGTGGTCCAGCCAGCCCTGGGTCCCAGCTCCTGATGGCGCCCTAACCTAGCGCTGAAGCGCTCAGTAACGCGCCCAAGGTGACTAGGCCACAGCCCTGTAAGGAGTTCAGTGTAGCTCTTTTTTCGAGAAGATGGGTGGCTCTGAAAAGAGCCTTTGGTGTCCATAAAAGGGCGCCGGCCTCACTTGCCCTTGGCCTTGTGGTGGCTCTCGGTCTTCTTGGGCAGCAGCACGGCCTGGATATTGGGCAGGACACCGCCCTGCGCGATGGTCACGCGGCCCAGCAGCTTGTTGAGCTCCTCGTCGTTGCGGATGGCCAACTGCAGGTGGCGCGGTATGATTCGCGTCTTCTTGTTGTCGCGCGCCGCGTTGCCTGCCAGCTCCAGGATCTCGGCAGTCAGATACTCCAGCACAGCGGCCAGGTAGACCGGCGCGCCGGCGCCCACGCGCTCGGAGTAGTTGCCCTTGCGGAGCAGCCGGTGCACGCGGCCCACGGGAAACTGCAGCCCCGCGCGCGACGAGCGCGACTTGGCCTTTGCGCGCGCCTTGCCGCCCTGTTTGCCGCGGCCAGACATCTCCGAAGCGAACGCACGAGCCCAGAAGAACCGAAAGACAGCACCGAAAATAAAAAGGCGGCGGGGCTCAGCGAGCCCTTATATATAGTCCGGAGGTCGGCTAGACGGCGGCGTTCGATTGGTTAGCAACGGTAGCCAGTCAGAAAAGGAGCCCGGCTTCTCCTTATTTGCGTATGCCTTGCCCAGTGATGACGCAAACGACATTTTATCCAATCAGAAGTGATCAAATTCCAATCCTTCATTTGAATACAAGACCTACAAATAGAGTTGCTCCGGGCGCTTGCCTTTTCAGTTCGGAGACAAACGCCATCATGCCAGATCCTTCCAAATCGGCTCCGGCTCCCAAGAAGGGTTCCAAGAAGGCCGTCACCAAGGCGCAGAAGAAGGACGGCAAGAAGCGCAAGCGCGGCCGCAAGGAGAGCTACTCCATCTACGTGTACAAGGTGCTGAAGCAGGTGCACCCCGACACCGGCATCTCGTCCAAGGCCATGGGCATCATGAACTCCT
>CAUYRT010036922.1:0-73140 GCA_963574885.1 Lepilemur ruficaudatus | reverse complement strand
TTGTTGCTATTGTAAAAGGATTTGAGTCTTGATTTGGTTCTCAATTTGACTATTATTGGCATATATGAAAGCTACTGATTGTATGCATTGATTTTGCAGCCTGAGACTTTGCTGAATTTATTTGTCAATTCCAGTAGTCTTTTGGCAGAATCTTTGGGGTTTTCTTGATATAAGATCATATTATCAGCAAAGAGTGATAGCTTGACCTCTTCTGCCACCATTTGGATGCTTTTGATTTCTTTCTCTTGTCTGATTGCTCTGGCTAGGACTTCCAGAACCATGTTGAATAGAAGTAGTGATAGAGGGTAACCTTGTCCAGTTCTGGGTCTAATCAAGAATGCTTTCAAGTTTTCCCCATTCAGTATGATGTTGGCTGTGGGTTTGTCATGCATGGCTTTTATCATTTTGAGGTAAATCCCATCTATGCCTATATTGTTAAGCATTCTTATCATAAAACAGTGCTGAATTTTGTTGAATGTTTTTTCTACATCCATTGAGAGGATCATATGGTTTTTGTTTTTACTTCTATTTATGTGGTGAATTACATTTATAGATTTACATACATTGAACCATCCCTACATCTTTAGGATGAAACCCACTTGGTTATGATGGATTAGTTTTTGATGTGCAGCTGAATTCAATACACTAAAGAAGGAAATAGCAGAGGACATAAACAGATGGAAAACCATACCATGCTCATGGATTAGCAAAATCAACATTGTTACAATGTCTATACTATCCAAAGTGATCTACAGATTGATTCAATGCAATCCCTATTAAAATACCAACATCATTTTTCACAGATCTAGAAAAAAACCATTCTATGCTTCATATGGAAACAGAGAAGACCCAATGTAGCCAAAACAACATTAAGCAAAAAGAACAAATTGGGAGGCATCAATTTATCACACTTCAAGCTATACTAGAAGGCTATAGTAACTAAAACAGCATGGCACAAGAACAGAGGCATAGACTAATAGAACAGAACTGAGAACCCAGATATGAAACAATCCTCATACAACCATCTAATCTTTGACAAAGCAGACAAAAACATGCACTGGGGAAAAGAATTTCTATTCAGTAAATGGTGCTGGGAAAATTGGATAGCCACATGTAGAAGACATGTAGAAGACTGAAACAGAATCCATATCTCTCACCTCTCACAAAAATCAATTCATGATGGATAACAGACTTAAACTAAGGCATGGAATCATAAGAATCGTACAGAAAATGTTAGAAAAACTCTTCTAGACATTGGCCTAGGCAAAAAATTTATGAAAAAGACCCCTCACAGCAAGAACAAAAATTTAAAAATGGGATGTGATCAAATTAAAAAGCTTCTGCACAGCCAAAGAAACTATCATGAGAGTGAATAGACAATCTACCAAAAGGGAGAAAATATTTGCATGTTATACATCTCATAAAGGACTGATAATTAGAATATATATAGAACTCAGGAAAATCACTAAGAAAAAAATCAAACAACCCCATTAAAAAGTGGGCAAAGGATATGAACAGAAACTTTTCAAAAGAAGATAGACTTATGGCCAACAAACATGAAAAAATGCTCAACATTGCTAATCATCAGGGAAGTGCAAATCAAAACCACAATGAGATATCACTAACTCTGGTGAGAACAGCTTTTATCACAAAGTCCCAAAACAACAAATGTTGGCATGGATGGGGCAAGACAGGAACACTCATACGTGGCTGGTGGGACCGCAAACTAGTACAACCTCTATGCAAAGTAGTATGTAGATACCTGAAAGAACTACAAGTAGAACTACCCTTTGATCCAGCAATTCCACTACTGGGTATCTACCCAAAGGAAAAAAAAGAGACATTCTATAAAAAAGATATCTACATTGAAATGTTTATAGCAGCACAATTCACAATTGCAAACATGTGGAAACAAATCAAGTGCCCATAAATACATGAGTGGATTAATAAAATGTAGTATACGTATACCATGTTGTTCTACTCAGCCATAAAAAAAATGGCAAACTATCTATTGTATTATCCTGGATGGAACTGGAGCCCATTCTGCTAAGTATCAAAACAATGGAAAAAACAAACACCACATGTACTCACCATTAAATTGATATTAATCAATCAACACTAATGTGCACATATGGGAAGTAACATGTTTAGAGTGCTAGGCAGGTGGGAAGGGGAAGAGGGGATTTCATAGCTATCTGGTGCCTGTAATTTCTGACCATTTCTGGGTTTTGCAGGGCAAATTGTCCTGCTCCTAGTTGACATTATTTTTTGTTGGCACTTGAGTTTTAATTGTATCTGCTCTATTACATTAAGTATCACTCAATCATTTATTTTCCATCTTCCAAAATTGTGTTTAACTCTCTAGTTTTCTGTATTTCTTCCATGCTTTTTTTGTGTAATTTATACTTTTAGAAATTTCTTTGGAACAATTTCTGGACATTACAGGGATAACTATGTGTTCAATATGTTGTGTTTAAAAGGAAGTTAAAGATTTCAAATTTCAACATATAAACCTATATTTCGACATTGCTATATTGTTTTATTTTAAAGAACCCTAATTTCCATATACAATCTACTATAGGGTAAATTCCATAATATTGCTATAAAAATGCTAGGTTGGAACTGAATTAATGAAAATCAAATCAACACATGTTAAGTGAGGGTCCACCATGATAGTACATGGCATCAAGAGGATATAAAAGAAGTGTATGACATGGTCTCTCTCTTCTAGGAACTTACCATCTTTTGGGATGATAAAATGGACACATTATTCACATGAGAGAGTTAAAGACTTCAGAAGCATAAAATATATTAGAAGTAGACTTAAACAGAAAATAAAATGATTTAATTAGGCGAAATTGATGAGGTAGATGCTTCTGAGAAGAATGGAATATATGAGTAAAAACATCAATACAAGTTTAAACACAAAATGGTTGTAAATAAATTACATTTGCAACACTAAAAATGTTCTACCTATTTTGTTGACTTCATGTAATCTTTTTGTCATAGGGAAAGGATTGAAAGTATAGCAATAATCATTTTCCAAAACAAATGTAACTTTAAGTATTTACAGTCATTTTAGAAATAGGTATTGTGGGCTTAGAATGAGTTTTTCTTCACAAAAATTCTTTGAGTATTTCTGTTTCAACTACATGATTTGAAGTGGAGTTCAGCTCCTGTGTCTGGCAAAGCTACACTTAATTGGATTAGCAAATGCAAGTCTAGAATTTTAAATACCAAATTTGTGCACATTCTTGGCATTCTAAATTCATTGGAGTCACTTTGGAATGCTTAAAAGTCTCCAATGGGTCCAGACTAACCAATCTACCCACTCGGGCAAAAATTTCAACCTAAGAGGAGACTGAATTTTAATTTTAAAATGTTTTCCAAATTCTCAGTTTACCACTATAGTTTAGCCTATGCTTATGAGCCTTAGGACATCAGAGACTGTCCCTCCTATTATTAGCTCTCTGTCTGCTCTTTTGGTCCGTAGTCCCATTTACCATATCCCCCTTTGATAAGTACATGCTGAATATAATTTCCATATTCGGACACTTCAGTTCTCATTCAGATTTGCTCCTCAGTGAGGTGAGAGAGTGGTAATATCCCTTTTTCCCTCCTATCCTCATCCCTAGAAGCCTGGGATTTTAGGTGGATTGCCTTTATGAAGTTTACCTCTGCTGATCACCTCTGATTCTCCCTCAGTGTTTACTCCAAATCCACTGTTCTGCCATAAATCTTTTCCCAATTATTTTAGTCTGTATTTGGCTCTAAATCATCTGAATTTGTATTTTATTTACAACAGTTTGACACTTTAGCATGTAATCTTTCTCTAATTATATGATGTGTATTTGATGTGATCAATCCCCCTTGATTAATCAAAAAAAATTTTAAAGATGGCATATTACATATAGTATGTAACTTTGCTAGTAATTCAATTCTTTATTAGACATATATAAAGTCGATGAATTAGTTTTATTGCAAATGATTATAACCAGTTGTAACTGCATTTGAATTGGAATAACCTTAGTGAAAATAACCACCTTCAAATCATATATATTGCCCTAAAAAATACATGCCGTGACCAGATTTTTGAATGTGAAACATATTTCCATCTTAGAAGTTAATTTTCCATCCCAGAAAAATATTTCCATTCCAGAATTCTTCAAATTTATGGATAAAATGTTTTTAGTTGTTGAACTGTGTGTTTAGTGAGTGAAGTTTTACTAAGGGAGGAGCATCAAGACTTCAGCCTAATCTTTGGTAATTCTTTGCACACATAGGCCCCTTGGCCCCAAACTTGACCTTGAGGTGATGCTTGGATCTAGGCAAAGACTAAATAACACCTATATTATTTTTCTCTTCCATTCTAACAGTCACATACTGTCTTAGTTTTCTACATTATTTTGGATTTGAAGCCCAAATCTGCTCTTTCAACTAAAAGAGGGAATCAGGGAGGGAGGGAGGGAATCACTTATCTTAAGTTATATTTTGTGACTCTGAAATGAGCTTTTAAAATCTTACCGTCAATAAAGGCAGCTATCTTACAAGTGAATTTCCTATCAGCATCCAAGAAAGTTGAAGTTTCTCAATCTCCTTAGACTTTAAGATTTCTTACCTTCTTTTGAACATCCTTAGAGGTAACTAGGACGTATAACCTTGTAAACTTTTATATTGGAGTAGAAGACATTTGGTCCTCAATTCCATGAGGTTTCTTGTGGTCATGTGTTGAAGCATCATGTACTATTACCATAGTAACTAACATTAAATAATTGTTTACTTGGGCTGTCTACTGGTCTATCTGTATTCCCTACAAAGACCTTATAAGGCTGTTGTATTCATTCACTAATTCATTTCAAACTACCACAAACTAGGTGGCTTAAAATAACAGAAATCTATTTTCTCAAGGTTTTGGGGGCCAAAGTCTGACATCAAGATTTGTTAAGGGCTGTGTTCTCTCTAAAGTCTCCAGAGGGGGATCTTTCTTTGCCTCTTTAATCTTCTGGTAGCTCCAAGTATTCCCTGGCTTACAGCTGAATAATTCCTATCTCTACCTTCATCTTCACATGGCCCTTTTCTCTTTTGTCTCTGTGTCTGTCCTCTTTGTGTCCTTTATAAGGACATTTGTCATTGGATTTGGGACCCACCCAGAAAATCCAAAATGTTCACTTCTCACAATGACACCTGCAAAGACGTTTTTTCCAAATAAGGTCATATTTGCAGGTTCTTGGAGTTACAACATGTACATATGGGGCTGCCACTGAACCTACTGCAGTCATTTAACCTCATTTTATGGATGAAGAAACCAAGATTCATAGAATTCACATAAGTTGGCCAAGATTAGACAGAGGCAGAATTTGAGTCTGGATTAATCTCCCATCAAAATCTGTGCTTTTTCCATCACACCGTCTCTTGTATGAAACTCTCTGGATTGCATGTATATCTTTAGTAGAGTTGGAAATTTGTAAACATAGTGAATCTTGTTCTTTTTTCATACTAGCCTATGCTGCTATCATCATAGTGCCCTTCCTTGTAGACTCGCCTTCACCAAAAGAAATGCCTATGAACTCTCTTAATATGCCTTAAGCATAGTTATCTCAGTTATCCCATGTTAAATGCTAATAAAGAAAAGCAGCCTCCCAGCAAACCAACTCACTGCTGTAAACAGCATTTACGTCATTCCCTTTCACATCAGCGGAAGAGGCAGATGGTTTAAGTCATGCATCTGGGTTATCAGCAGGACAGAAGTTTCCACAGATGAATGTAAACAGTACTTTTTTTAAAACATGACTTTTATGGCCTGTTTTAATCTGCATGGTTGTTTATCACCAAAATTTAGAATACACCCTTGACTTGGTACACATGACATGTTGACCTAGACCCAGATGTACTGAGCTCACAACCTATCTGAGTATTTTGACTTTAGCCTTAGTGGCCACTTTTTTCTGACCTCTCTAAGGGGGTAATTTCATAATAACAGATATTTTGTTTCATTCGTTGTTCCAAGAATGGTACATTTTCATCATGTTTTTATATTCTAGGTTTATTATTCCCTCTATAGTTGATTTCATTGCCTCAGCAATTGTACCAAATTGCATTTGAAGAGAATTTTATGGACTTTTTAAAAAAAAACATTAAAATGAATTCAGTGATGTATGCTTTTGATTGTTATAACTTTAGTCCCATTTTATAGCCAGAGAAGTAGGTTCAGAGGCAAATGACTTTTCGTGAGTTATTAATAAAAGGAGAATTCTCAGAGACTTCCAGGCCTTTGCTCTCAAGACCATGGCTGACTTTCTCTTGCCAAATATAACTCATATAAAAATAGACTTTAATCTTATACCATAGAGATAGTCTTTCCTATTCTTGCAATTGTCACTTCCCCTAGCATCTGCTTAGCACTTCAGGAGCTGCTCTGCAGTATATTAATTTGTTTAACCGTTACTTTTTCATGATTTTATGTCTTTTTTAGACTCCTTCTCTAGACTGTAGGCTGAGAATCTTTTCTGCTTGGAATCCTTTTCTCTATCTCCCAAGAGGCCTGGATTGTCATTCTATTCACACTAGCACACAGTATGTATGCCGATATTAGCGTCCAGAAAGGGAAGTGCTACCCCTTCAGACACATGAAGCAAAGGTTGCTCATTTCCACACTTTAGGCTCCTGTTATCATAGAATTACATGGTTTTAGGGATCATGTACTCTAGAGTCAGACCACCGGGATTCAATTACAGGTCTATTTCTTGGTCAAATTATTTAGCCTCTCTGTCCTTCGGTTTTCCAACCTAAAAAATGGAGATGATAATAATAGTATTATATCATGAGATTAGTGACAATTAACTGAGAAAATATTAGAATGATAATGGGACGGACCTGGAACGTACTGATCACTAGATATGTATTTATCAAATAAGTGATTTTTTCCAGGATTACCGTTGCTGCCACAGGTTGTCCATCTACCCCAGACTTATTCCTCACCAATTCACTTGCCACTGCAGCCAGAGTACCATTCTAAAGTATCAGCAGGGTATTTTATTTCTCTGCTTAAAAACCTAATAGAGGGGGATTTCATCTTCTAGCAATTATGAGGTAAATGGTGCCCAACTAGACTTCTTGCCATAAACATCTCAGACAACTGTTTTTCAGAGAATGAACAACAGACAATTTAAGCCTGCAATCCTTTAAAGGAGAGAAATTTATGAAGTGAGCCCCACAATTATCCAGTTCTCTGCCTGGGAACAATTTTCTGACTGCAGCATGGAGAGCTGGAGTCCAGCAAAGTACCGTGGTCCCACTGAACTGAGGAGGTAGAGATCAGAGTTCTGGGTAGCTGAGCAGCTGGAATGTGATAGGTAGAACATCATAGAAGAGGGAGATGTCTCAGAAATCAAAGAGATGGACCACCTCAAGTCCATAGCTAAGGGTGAGCTGTATATGGTTAAGGCAAATTACTAGAAGCTTAACAGCTATCAACTGCTATAGGTCTGAGAGCTAAACAAACATATTGGAAGTTAAGAAGTACCTGCAGACGTTGGGGCTTGAGCCTTGCCAGGATGGAGAGATTTCCTTAAAGTCTATTTATTAAAAACACTCCTGGCATCCAAATGAGACATCAAAAAAGCCATGTCTTGGGAGTAAGGACTATGCTGTGGGGTGAGACTTACTATAGAATTGCCCTAAGAAAGCCTAAAATCAATCTCTAACAAGACTGATAGAGAAACAGAGTTTGGAAATTGAGCCCCCACCAAATCAGGGTGGGACTTGCAAAATACCTTGGGCTTTCCACAGTTTCTAACTAATAAAGTACAAAATTAAGCCCACACAAATTCTAGTGTGTTAGCCAGAAATTAAACATGTTGCTAAATAAGAAGCAAGGAAGATAGCAAAATCCTAATTCTCTATATTATAGCATCTAAAAATCAAATATTTAGTCATAAAAAACCAGAAACGCAATATGGGTTGAGTCTCCCTTATCCACAATGCTTGATACCAGCAGTGATTTAGATTTCAGATTTTTTTGGATTTTGGAATATTTGCAGATAGATAATGACATATATTGGGATTGGGACCCAAGTCTAAACATGATATTCATTTATGTTTCACATACACCTTATGCATATAGCCTGAAGGTAATTTTATATAATATTTTTAATAATTTTGTGCATGAAACAAAGTTTTGACTATGACCCATCACACAAGATCAGTTGTGCAATTTTCCACTTGTGGGGTCATGTTGGTGTTCAAAAAGTTTCAGATTTTGGAGCATTTTGGAGTTTGTATATTTGGATTAGGGATGCCTGACCTATACATAGTTAAGAAAAACAGTACCTGTAAAGATGGAATTGATTTTCTGTAAGATAATTTAACGACAAAATGATAGTCTTTTCAACAAATGGCGCTAAAACAATTGGAACCTAATTTCCTAATGCAAAATAATTACTTTCAACCTTTATGTCAAACCATGTACAAAAATCAAATTAAAATGGATTCTAGACCTAAACGTGAAAATTAAGACTGTAATGCTTCTATAAGCAAACACAGAGAAAAGGAAAAAGCAGTAGCCAGAAAAGAAAACATTGATAAATTGGGCTTCTTCAAAAATTAAAACCATCAACTTTTCAAAGGAGACACTAAAGAAAATTAAAAAGCAAGCTATATACTAAAAGAAAATGTTCACAACAAAACTGGCAAAGTACCTGAATCAACAATATATAAAGAACTCTTTCACAATATTATGACAGTCAACCCAATTTTTTTAAATGGCAAAAGAGGTAAAGAAATTTTACAAAAGATAAAATACAAATGGTTAATAAGCATGTAAAAATATGTTCAACATCATTGATAACCATGAAAATACTCATTAAGATCATAATGAAATACTACTTCACACCTACTAAAATGTCTCAAATTAAAAAGACCAGTAATATAAAATGTTGGCAAGGATACGGAGAAACAGGAACTCTCATACGTTTGTGGTAAGTTGTAAAATGGAATAACCACATTTGAAAACAGTTTGCCAGTTTCTTATAAAGTTAAACATACTTATCATGTGACCCAGGAATTCCTTTCTTAGGTATTTACTCAGAAATGAAAACTTATGTCCATAAAAAGTCTTGTGCATGAATGTTTATAGCATCTTTATTTATAGTAGCCCAAAACTGGAATCAACCCAAAGAATGATGGATTCTAGTAAATGAATGACTGGATAAACAAATCGCAGATTATTATAAATCAAAAACTACTCAGCAATAAAAAAGAACGAACTATTGATGCACATGACAACATGAGGGAATATCACAATATTATACTGAAAAATTCTATTTATATGAAATACTAGAACAAGCAAAACCAATCTATAGGAATAGAAAGAAAAGCAAAGCAATTTTTACCTGGGTCAGAGGGTGTGGGAGGGAGAGGTGATAGCTGCAAAGGGGTACTAATAAATTCATCAGGACATGAAAATGTGCTAGAGCTTGATTAGGTTGCAGGTTACATACGTATATATTTTCAAAATTCATTTGACCTTAAGGGTATACATTTTATTGAATGTAAATTGTACCTCAATTCAATTCATTTAAAAAAAGTTTTCGACCTTTTGTAACTTCACCTCTCTCTGCAGCCTAATCTCTAGCTGTTTCATCTTGAACTTTTAAGTTTTCCCCACTTGGGTCTTTTCTCCATTTCTTACCTTTAGGGTTTTGCAAACACTATCTCCATTGCTTGATAATCTTGTTATGCCTTATTCACCTTGAGGAAATTATTTCCTTATAAACCCAGATGGTTTAAGTGTTCTTCCTGTCTGTTCCCACAGGAGTTCCCTCTACTCCTCTAGAATAAGGCTCAATAGGGAATATACCTTTTTTTTTTTTTTTTTTGCTTATTTAATTATCTGTCTTTCCTGTTAAATTGTAACTTTCCTGAGTACAGGAGTTGTGCCTGCTTTGTTCCCCACCATACATATCACAGCCTTGGCTTATTGTTGACACTTAATAAATATTTGTTGAATGAGTGAATGAATGAACCAATAATGAACAAATGAGTTCGCATAAACCTTCTGAGATCTTCAGGTGGATTCTCAGTGGTTTCTGAGAAAGATCTCTTTTCTAACTGAAATTAATCAAGGGCTTCCCCCAGTAAGTGAACGTTATTTTTGGTATGGCACCACACATTTTATTATAGGTATTTTCTTCTAAATTGTGTTTCTCAGAAGCCACCGTTTTTGTAGGAGCAGTGACTCACTGAAATGCAATTCTTGGCTGTGCCTTCCCCCACCATCCCGTCCCCCCAGCTAGCCAGGCCAAACATTCCATATTCACCGTGTGTTTGATTGTCTAAGGGATTTCTGTCTGATTTAGATTGTTCATCAAGATATTTTATAGTCTTCCTCTATTCCAAAAAGTGTAGCATATTCATTACTTCTTATAGTGTCTCTTACCTTTCTGCAAATGCTTATAAATATACAAAATATACAGGAACTATATGGATGAAACTTATGATAGACTCTTATTTATTCTGCCACTGCTTCTTGTTTCTTTTATTTTTTTGACATGTAGTTTCAAAGCTTTTAGGAAAAACTATGCCATTCATTAAATTCAGAATATTAGAGAGAAGTAATAGAGTCTCCTTCTCAACTTACTTAGAGTTTGGTGGGAACTTGAAAATAAACACACGACGTGTACTCTGTGACAGTGAAGGCATGTCCAGGGCACTAAATAGTAGTGGGAATCTGCAACACTATAGACATTATATCTAGTTGTTAAACATCTTTCTGAGATAGGCACTGATAGTCTCATTTAACAAATAAAGACAATGAGTCACAAGGCAGTAATGTTTTCAGGGTCACAGGACCAAGTGGCAGAGTCACAATTCAGGCCTGTCAGATTGTTAAGTCTATGTCCTGTTATATGCACCACATTGCCCTCTTAAGTGTGGAGAGGGAAGGAAATGAAGAGTCAAGAATAACTCACAGTTTTCCAGCTAGGCAGATTGGGTAGCAAGTGGTGGTGTCCATATTCTGAGACCAAGAATGTAGGTAGAGAAGCAAGCTTGGAGAACATGACGTTTGCAGAACAGGGTTTGATGATGTTGAGACAGAAAGGCCTATATAACTCATTGTACTCAGCAACCGCAGGCACTTGTGAACGAGAGGCAGAGGCCAAGCTAGGAGCCTGGGTTGGAGAGGAAGGTGTGAATATCATCTACACCTGTAAACCACCTGAAACTTTGGGTATTACTGAATCACCCAAAAAGAGTATGTTGATTGAGAAGAGATTAAAACTTCTATTGTTGATTCAATGACTTCTAGATTCCTTTCATGTACCTTATTTACAAATCTAATATATGTACCAGGGCTTATTAAAATTGTATTCATTCATTTAACAAATATTGACTGAGTTACTGTGTATCAATTATGTGTTCAACAGTAGGGTAGGCTCTATGGTGAATAGAAAGGAAGAAGATATAATTTGCCCTGTCTAGGAATCCATGGTCTGGTTGGCAAGTCAGAATACATTTACAGAACAAGTTCTAGAAGTCACAGTGCACAATCTAGACTGTGGATAGGACCAGTGTTTTTAATGCTTCTGGATATGTTTCAAGGAAACTTTGGGGATCTCATAGAAAATCATCCCAAAGCATCAAAAAGGCACAATATAAGCATTATTGATGTGAGTTCTTCCCAGTTTGCTACTTCTCTTTCTATTCTCCTCTTTTTAAGCTATTCTTTCTTGAGCATTTTATACTTTAAGCCCATTTATTTTAATGCCAAAGAATGCAGCTGGGCCTCAGGAAAACTGGAACTTGAAATTGCAAAGCTGTAGGGAGACCCATGTATGACCTCATGTCATCTCCCATCCCTGTTTCTTGCGGCATGTCTGGTTCATTATTTTCCCTGTAGACTCTCTCTTTTGGCTCCAAAAGCTGCCTGACAAAATATGACCATTTCAAGTAGAATATGGCTACTCAGTGTTTTTTTGTTCTTGAGTCCCTCTTGGTTTTCCTTTCTCCTTGACACTGTACATGTATTATTTTTAATGCTCATCACAACTTTTAAAGACTGAAATTATTCTTTCTGCATTACACATAAGGAAACTGAGAGTGGGGAAGATTGTGGGCCCCCACGTCACTGTTACCTGTTGGGGATTCAAAAACAAAAAGACAAGGTCCCTGCCCTCATGGACTTCAACAGTCCAGTAACGAAGCAGATGTTCATGTTATAGATATAGACAGAATGATCATTATAGAATTCTGGGAGAAGTACTGCAAGAGATGTGTGAACAAGGAGTTGTAGTAACACAGAGAATGAAGCCTGGAGAAGCAGGGAAATCGCTGTAGAAAGAACATTGGAACCAAACTTGGAAGGATGTGTAGCCCTTCAGGTGTTAAAGCAGGGGAATGACATCCTAGTCAGTAGGAGCCACAGGAGTAGTGACAAAGGTACAAAAGAACTTACTGTAAACAGGAAAAGCAGTGCTGTCCATGTTTCTCCTTGGACTCATGGCTCACCTTCTGAGCTGGCAACCCAAGCACAGGTACACTGATGGTGAGCCTATCTTTAGATCCTGCTGAAATGGTTCAAAATAATCTGATTTCCTGTAAGCCAGAGAAGAGAACATCCGAGACCAATATTTGGTGTAATAATTTAGCCTCTCTTGCTCTCTAGTTTTCTTTCTCTCTTTCTGCTTCTTGCATCTCCCACTCCAACCACAATATAAATCAGCACAAAAAACAATGTGGCCTTTGGCAGTTATCACTGTTAGCTTTGAATGATGAATACATACTACACTTGGGCATTACAGAAGCTGCTTGTGTGGTACATCATGCTTTTTTCAGGATATCCCCAAGTATATTTGCGTTGTCTCCATCCTATGTCCTATATCAGACAGCTTTGCATAGAACTATTGTGTTATCCCACCAAATAATATGACTCTGCATTTTGTACAGACTCATTTAACAAGGTATGGGTTACAGAATCTTGCATCTGTCTCTTCAGAAATAAGGCTGAAACATAGGTGCCATCTATGCACAAGGCAGCCAAGGACAGTCTCTAGCTTAGTGTAAATGGAGAAAAGTACTAACAGTTTTCACTGTTTAACAAGGTGCATTCCCCATAGTTAAGTATACCCCAAAAATGTTTAAATCGGAAGTTCTTTCTCAAGCCATAAGTAATCTTAATAAATAAGAAATTACTTAAGATGTTTAAGTTTCAGTAGAATTACTGAACATTTATAAATTCATCTTATTCCTTAAGCTCTGAAGAAGGTGAATGTGTGTTTCTAAAGAATGTTCCTTTGGCTTAGCATTTGTCAGCAAGATAATTCAACTTGAATGTCTTCTGTCTTCTGCCACTGTTATCAAAATAGCTGCATTTTTTTCTAAACCCTAGTTAAAGGCCTTACTGGTCCAGGACATAAAAAATATTGCATATAATAAACTATCTCATTTTAGCTAATGTAACTAAACATTTACTAGTCCACAAGGACTCAGATAAAAGCAAGAACAAATGTATTTAAGTATGTGCCACTGACTGGAGCTGTCCCACTAGTGTTCATCACTATTGGGGATAGCACATAATGACGGCAGATAAATTTCCTTTATTTTTTTGTCCAGATAATATGTGTATACAGTAAAAAAATTGATAAAATATATATGGTAAGCTGAGAGTAAATTTTTCTTCTCCACCACTACCCTCAGCAATCTAGCCCCTTCTGCAAAGGCTATTACCATATCCAAACTTTCCATATCCTTCCAGAGACATTATGCATATATGTATGTATATGTGCTTTAATTTTACACAAGCGATGGCACACGATACACACTGTTTTAAGTCTTGCTTTTTCACTTAATATACCTTGGAGTTACTGCATATTACTTCATAGAAATCTGCTCATTTCATTTCATTACTGCTTGGTATTCCATTATTCTATTGTGTTGTAATGTAACAGATCTCTATTGATGGGCATTCATGTTATTTCCAATATTTTGCTAATATAGAAAATGCTGCAGTGAATACAGTTTGCATATTTACAGAAATATTTATCAGATAAATTGATGGAAGAAGAATGGCTACGTTAAAGATGGGTGTAGGAGGAAAGGCAGAAACGATTAGAGGTTTCACTCCGTAGCTTAGCTCTGTGTCTGTCTCTCTTGAATGGATTCATTAGCTAAGACTATTCAGATACTACAATACAGCTCATCTCTATTTTGTTGCCACTACTCTGAATGACTGTCTTTTTAGCCTACCTGATCTACCAATCCTCAAGCCTGTATCAAACAAAACATCTGCCCTCTTCACTACTGTACCTGGACTGCCAAGTATTTGAGGTGAAATGCATGTATCTTAGCCCTATTACAGATTTGTGTTTCCCAAGAACATTTACAGCCTGTATACCATGCAGAAAGCCTTTTACTTACAACTAACTACACCCCCATTTCCAACAGGCTGATCCATACTCACAACTTTCCATCCTGCTTGCACCACCCTCACTCTCAGAAGATGACTTGGTTTCCTACTCTTAGAGAACGACACCTCGTTGAGTAATGATTCCATTAATTTCTATCTTTTTTTACCTCCAAAGTTTCTACATAAAATTCTCAATCTCAAGAGTCCCCTTTTCACTATTCAGTGATAATCCTGACACATACTCCTTGTTTTTGCTGCCTCTCTACTGATTTCTTCACCCTAGCCAGTAAAGAAATTCTTTACAAAAAAAAAAATCCTTCTACACTTTATTCTCCCCAAGTAATTGCTTCCCATTCCTTCCCAAGTAATATTCTTATTCATAGAGCCTGTCCGAGCCTCTACCCTGGGCGCCAGACCATATTCACAGCTGCCTAATAGCCTTCTTCGCTTGGTTGACTCATAGACACCTGAAACATAACATGTTCCAAACTGAACTCACTTTTCAGTTCCCACCCCAAGGATGGTCTCTCCTCACCATCATCCACCCCGTTGCCTAGGCCAGGAATCTCAAAATCATCTCCTTTTGCTTTTTCCTCTTCTAACCAGACCTAATCTGTTACTACATTCTGTTGTTTTCTATCTCCTAATACCGATTGAGTCCATTCCCTTATTTTCATTCCTATGTGACTGCCCTAGTTTTAGCCCTCATTATTTCTTACCTGAACTGTTCTAATAATCTAACTGGCCTCCATCAAAGTACATGCTTAAAATTAAACCATGTCATACAATTTGACAGAGTTAACTTTCTAAATTGCTTTATCTTATTATGTTACTCCCTTAAAATTCTTTGCTGGATCTTCATTGCCTTCCATACAGTTTGAACTTCCTGCCACATCTGACATTTTACTTGCTTCCCCAGCCTTGTCACCGCTGACTGTTAGGCATGCACTATAGGCTACAGTCTTTAAAATCTACCCACAAATTGCCAAAACAGTCCTTTTCTTTCCATCTGTGGATGATTGTTCATGCTATTGCATGACCTTTTTCACTCTATCCCCTACAGAATACCTGCTGATCTTTCAAACTTGTATCAAGTCTTTCCCTACCACAGTTTAATAGAATTTTTTATAATGTATATTTTTAAAATGTGTTTGTATATTTTCTCCATTAGCCTACAAGGCTTTCCAGGGAAATGACCGTGTTTTATTCATCTATGTATCCATAGTGTCTTTCACAATTCCTTGTACTAAGAAGGAATTCAAAAAGTATTCATTGAATGATATCTCTCTGTCTGGTCTCTATTCTTCTTTCTTTATTCTACTTTATACTGTTAAATTAGTTTTCTCCAAATAATGCAGTAATTATGTCAAGTTACTCTCTATTCTAAATCTTCCAAGGGACTTTGCTCACCTATTAGGTAATGTGCAAACTCCTTGGTATGGTGCTTAGTTTGCTCACAGCTTGTTTCTCCTTATATCATTCCAACATCAATTCAAGTGTCTACATACATCTTTCACTTTTTAGCCAGAGTGGTCTACTTGATAGTCTTTAAATGCTCCATGTCAATTTTCACTTCCCTTTTATTGCTCAGATCATTATCCTTGGGTCAAATAACCTTTTGTCTTTCTTTCTTGGGTAATCTCATTCATCCTTCATGGTTAAATCTAAATCTACAACCTCCATAAAATTTTCCCTGACCATAAAAAACCTCAATATAAATCACTTACTCCCAACTGTCACAGCACTTAATTTTTACACCTATCATAGTTGGTTGTGTTCAGCATCACTTTTATTGTTTGCATTGCTGGTTATTTCTACTATGGGTGAAATTTTTACTTATTTATATCTCAACTGTATGACTAATTCATAATGTCTCAAGGATGGGAACTACAATCTCAAAGGTATTTATCGAATAAATGATTTTATTGCCCCTAACATCATTGGTTAGGGCTATTGTCATTCTTTCCCATTTTTTCTCACATCTAGTATGACAATTTATTGATTTCCTAATATAATTTATATATGATTTTATTCTTATCCAAGTTTTAAGGATATCTTTGCTTCTTCTGGCAATTTCTTATATTATTTTCCATTGATTTCTGGTTTGCTGCTTTCATGACTGATGGCCTTTTATTTTTTAAACTGTGTCCCTTGCTTTTTAATTCCTAACTTAATCACCTTCATCTGCATTAAGTCAATGCCTAAGATCACGATGAGTAGAAGAAAAAGGAGGAAGAGGTGTTAACTTGAGAGATAGCATGCTATAAGTCATAAGGGCTCTAGGTGTGTGTGTGTGTACAGACATCATTATGAGGAATGTGAATTTTAGAAACACAACATATTCAAAGAGTAGAGATAGAAAAAAGCTGTTGTTTCCATATCCCAAGATATGAAGGGAACATGTGGTCACCAGATGTGATGAAATAGAACTTCAGGGTCTCACCATCCCAAACCACTAGGTCCCTTTTGCATGCTACCCCACCCAGAGATTGAACAGGGACACACACACACACACACACACACACACACACACTCTTCCAAGGCCCTGTGTCTAGCCTCATGGCCATGTCTCTTTCCTTCTTTAGTCTCATCTACTCGAAACAAAACTCCAGTTCACAATAGTGGTGAGATATTTGGGTGCTAATAGCATGAGTTATTATTTGTCTTTTCGGCTTTCTCAAACTTGAAGAAAATAAACAATTTTGCAAAAAAGTATACATTAGCTTCACCACCTATTGCTTGGCTTCCTCCTTTCAGCCATTGTGGACCTCCAGGCCCATGTCCAGCTTCTTTACTGCTAAGCCTGTGCCTATCCCCAGCTTCTGTGCTCACATGCTATACATCAGTGCCCAGCTCTACTGTTGCCCTTGCCAGACGCAGCCAGTTTTACAAACAAAATTATACATTTCAACCAGATGAGTTTGGCTTGGTGATTGGCCCTGTGCAGAGTCTACAATTTGGGTCAGACTTATGAAAAGTTTGGTGAATTTGGCACCATCTTTGAGGAGTGTGGACTGTCTTAGAACTCCAGAGAGAAATCTTCAGGATCTCAGACATTCCATCTTTTGTGGGCTTCCAGAAAAGGCCACCCTCAGCTGGCATGGGAGAGAGGGCTCAGTTTCAAACTATTTAAGTCATGTTGTGACTAAAAGTTGAAGTCTGGTGCAAAATCATGAAAACTGAAGAGCCATTTGCACTGATCCTAGAATAAGCATCTTTCCTCTACTGTATAGGGACTCTGTTTTAAACAGTCTGGGAAGATAATATTTCTACCACTGAAGCATAATTCTATGGAGAATTTCTTTAAACTATCTGTACACCTTAGAATAATTATCATTTCTAGAATGTGAGAAAAAAATAAAGCTGAGTTAGTTTGTCGAGGGGAAAAAAATGACCTGATCCTATTTATCAATTAAAGAATTTGTAGGTTCCCATAGGCATCATGCCTCTATGCTTCTTCCTCTAGTTGGCCTTAGTAGGCATGAGGCTTCAATTAGGATCTCAGTTCTAAGGTCTAAGAATTTTTTCCATCCCAGATTTTTTAAAGAATCATAAAGCAGCTTGAAAGAAATCCTCACTCACTCACCCTGAAACCTCCACTGAAAAATAAATAATTGAAACCATAGCTGAGCATGATTAATGAAGATACATTAGAATAATTTATAATAGTGTTTTTGGAGGGCTGTTTTTCCTCCATTTTTTCTCATCTGTCTCCTCTATTACCTCTCCTACTGCACTGGAGACTGAGCAAAATGCAGATGTTAAGAACATAAAGATATCAAAGAGTTAGTTTTGGCTGAGCTGGCAGTGACCACATTACAGATCTCAGATTTTCTCTCCTTTCATGTGGCTTTTTTGTAGGTTGGACAATAAATCTACTAGTATGAAGTTACTATATATTTGATCCAAACGTGCTGCAGTGGATAAAAGGAGGTAACTGTAGATAGGTCTGCTGGGAACCTCCAGATCAGACTCAGGTATGGGTTAAAGACCCTCAAATTTAGAGAAAACTTTTTCAGATCTGACCAATACAATGTTTAAGACATTTGGAAAATTCTTAAATGACAAAAAGCCCTCCTTGTGCCTAATTACCCATGCATTTTCATACAAGAAACCATATAATTAGTTAATGCTGATTCTATTCACCTATCTTTTGGGTGAGGTATTACCTTTTTAATGTAAAAGAATTTTATAACTGCACCAGCTGTCCCTTGTATTTACAAAGCCCTGACGCTTAAAAGTGGTCTACGACCATCTTAAAACACTGTGCTAAAATGATGAGTTTCTTGTTTTAATTGCTAATGCTCTTGTCTAGAAAACAAGAGCTTCTGTATTTTTATCTCAAAAGAGTATATTTAGAGCAATGATTCTCAACTTTGGGTGCACATTAGAAATACCTGAGGAACTTTAAAAAATTCTAATGCCCATGCTGTACACCAGACCCCTTGAATTGGAATTTTAGAACCTGATACCTAGGCATGAGTACTGTTCAACACCCTAGATAATTCCAATGTATAGCCAAGGTTAAGACTACTAATTAGAAATGTAGAATGTTCTGGTGAAAAGAGAAAGGGTTTTGGAATCAGCCAGTTCTTTGGTTGGCCATTCTATTCTCAGCACTTCATTCATTCAAAAATAGTTGCGTAGCAAATAAAAAAAAAAATGCCTAACATGTACCAAGATATTCAATACATGAGAAGTATTACAGTAATAACAATACCTAGTAATAAAAGTATTTTATGAATGACACTATATACCTATAGAAAACAAATATGGTTGTTAATTTAATGAAAATGTATTTAATTACCTTGCTATGCTTAAGGGCTAAATTATATTAATACATGCTGTATTCATAAGGATGGCAAAGCCAAATAGACACATCCCATCCACCTTTGGGTCATTTTAACACTTTGTACTCCCTTTTAGTAATTATTTTAATTCCACTTTGGGTTGTATATATATTATTTTTATTAGTGCATGAAAAATACTACCCCCATCAGTGCATGGTAAACTTCTTGAGAACAGAAAATCTTTCTTACTGTGTTATCCTTCTCTTGGAGTGGTGTGTTTTTCTCTGTGATGCTAATGAGCAACTTTTTTCCTGAAGCCAATGTTACAGATAAATTGTGTTGTGTTAGGTTGGTGAAATTGGGGAGGTGATTAAAGACAGGATATTGAAGGAATTATAAATTGTATATCCATGTTGAGTGTGTATATTTGTGTGTGTGTGTATGTGTGTGTTTGGAAAGAAAGAGAGAAAGATTTTCTATTAAAGGAAACCATGCTTGGTTTAGTTTGTTCCTTGGCTCATGGTCTCTTGTAGTAGGCATTTTCCTGTGGGTTGTGAGAAGACTGATCTTGTGGGTGGTCTGCCATACTGAATTTTGGATCTAAGATCTCAGCTTCAAGGCCCTCATCCTCCATAATGCCAGCAGACGGTACAGTCCATCAACGTCTAATTACTTCCTAGTAGTTCGAACCCACAATCTTTTTTGGTTTGGTACCAGAATCAACTTCGGAAGACATTGAAGAAAGAATGTCTGGAATTGGGAACCTAAATATGTGGACTTTTCTTTGGGAGGTGATTGATCAGAAGAACATTTGTTATCCACAGTGTGCTTACAAATGACAACTTTGAGAAGAAGAGGCTTTCTAACTTCATGGCAACCATTCTTGCCCTCTGAAACTTCTGACCTAATGGCTTTTTGCTTTTGCAACTATTTTAACAAGAATTTGAGATGGAAACTAGTTAATTAAAAGTATATAGTCCTTTTAATTATCAATTAGCTGTGCTTCTAACCACACTGTCCCAGACTGCGCTTGTAGTTGAGACCTTCATCGACCTGAATCCATGACACATCCTAAACTAACTACTAGGGGAAAATTTAAACTAAGGGTACAGAGTGTTTTGGCAAATGGTCTTTAAAAGTAAAGAAAGTATTTTCTAAAAAGTGAGGAAATATAAGAACATTTGTAGTTTTTCCTTGTTCCACTAAATTTATGGTAATGTAGAACATATAAAAAATGGCTAGTTGAGCTCAGAGACTATAAATGGGCTTAAATCATTTTATTAAGAGGAAATTGATATGAACAAATTTAATATCTTAATTAATCATCATAACTCCCACAATACCCACAAAAACAAAAGCTATGGAAATCTATTTAGCAGACAGAAGCAGTATGTAGATGACATCTTTCTCCTTTTCCACATGCTGGTTTCCTATAAAAGGACTAGCTAGTTTTCTTCCAATGTATATTATTTATTTTGTTAAAATTCTACTTAACAGAGCAATTTGGGTATAGGAATTGTGCTAAAGATAATTTACCAATACCAGAGAGATCTTGGTCCTGGCAATATCAACCCTGAGTATATATGAGAATCTTCCTATAAAACTAAGTTAAACTGTTAATTTTTGAATAGAAAAGGTACATTTAATCCTGAATCTTAAAGCTAATTTAAAGAGCATAAATCCTTTAGGTCAGAAAAGTAATACTGATTATCCAAAAATATTGTTAAGTTTGAGGTACTACATAGAGTAGGGGATATTGAAAGACAAAGAAAGAAATCTGAAGCTTCTGTATCACAGATATCAATTAATACTTGGGTTTATTTGATATCCAGAATCATTCTTCAACCAACAGTTTCTGGTGGTATATGATCTCACCTGAAGAAAGAAGAGGCAAGAGCCTATTAAAGAAAGAAGGAAAATAATTGAATGTTATACTATTTCCCACACCCACATCAATAATACCTCAGGAAAGACCCATCCCTTCTTTTTCACAATAGTAATCAGTAATCAGTCAGACATTTCTAATATACAAACATTTTTGCATTCTCATAACAAATTTCCCGTTTCTTTCTCCTGCCTTAACTTTTTTTTTTTTTTTTGAGACAGAGTTTCGCTCTGTTCCCTGGGCTAGAGTGCCGTGGCATCAGTCTAGCTCACAGCAACCTCAAACTCCCGGGCTCAAGCAATCCTTCTGCCTCAGCCTCCCGAGTAGCTGGGACTACAGGCATGTGCCACCATGCCCGGCTAATTTTTTCTATATATATGTTTAGTTGGCCAGTTAATTTGTTTCTATTTTTAGTAGAGACGGGGGTCTCGCTCTTGCTCAGGCTGGTTTCAAACTCCTGACCTTGAGCAATCCGCCCACCTGGGCCTCCCAGAGTGCTAGGATTACAGGTGTGAGCCACCGCGCCCGGCCCCCTCCTGCCTTAACTTTAGAGTTTGAGATATATATACCTTTTCTGTTCTTGGCTACTTCTAATTTTCTGTTGTCAATCAAATGTTGGAGCATTAATCCATTAATAGTAAAAGTGTTATACATTTTGTAATAAAAGTTTGTTGGATCAAAAAGATCCTGTTCCATCCCTGTGTAATGGGGAAACACCTATATTTTAGAGGGTAGTTCTAACCAAGTAAGTTTAAGTTAAGAACACTCAGCTTGACATTTTAATACAAAATAAATTTTGAAAACCACAGTTTTTGAAAAACAAAACGCAATTAATGCTAAAAATGATGAGTCACAAAGCAAAACGCAAGCCAGTAGTGCTACCGTTTTCTTTAAAAGAGTCAGAAACTTAGGAGAATATTTTAAATGGTTGATATTTAAGATTAGCCTTAAATAATTTTATTAAGGCAAATTTTTATAATGTATATTTTTTACATTTTAGATTTTATAATGTATATTTTGTAAACTCTTTCCTCCGTTCATCCGACGTTCCCTCACTCTCAGAGTTGATGTAGGTGATTTGGAATGGAAAGACTCCCATATTTCTAAATAGATCTTTCTGGTACAGAAGTTTCACTGGACTCCCACCCTAATCAGTAAGAGATACTATATAGTTCTCAGCATTCCCTGCCAAGAACTTTACTAACATTATTGATCCCCTTGACATTAATCTTTCCTTTTTTCCCGCTGTGTGATTGAGGGAAGTTATGGTAGGGTAGTGCCTGAGAAAACTGTAGCACCAGTGAGCCGGATTCTACTTTCCACTGTAAAATTTCTTTTTCTAGTGGGGGTTTCAAGCTTAGCCTCTTACTGTTTGTGTGAGGGCAAATGTGGCTGATCCGAAGATATTCTAATAGCACATCCTGGGAAGGCCAACGAGCCAAAAATATCATTGGATGTTCATTTTGTTCCCTAGTTTAAAGAGAGAAAAGCAAATCACACCTTATATGTGATGCCATAAATGTGCTTTCTTTGGTCAATTATGAAGAGTGTGCATTGGATTTTAGCATGTTGATCTTTGACTTTGGGGATTGAGATATTTTACAATCATACGATCATCTGGTTTGCTTCCAGTGTAATCATTTAATTAAGGCATAAAAACTTAATGAAGGTAACATGGAAAATATTAATATATAACATTTATTGAATGTCAGTACAGCCCAAGGATTTGAACAAAGCACAAAATTAGAGTGCCTGCCAGTTAGCTTAGCACACATCAGCCAAATTTTTTTAAGCAGTTATTAAAAAAAAGACCCAGAATATGTCCTTAGAACCACTGCAGAATGAAACCTAACTAAAAGATTTCGTTAATCCCTTTCACCAAAATCCATTATAATTGATCTGTTTTACTAGTACCTTCTTGGAAATACTACTTCCACTGTCTTCACAAATGTGCCAACATCTACTAGAAAACTGAATCTTCCTGCTAAATTAGCACTGGGGAGGGGGCCTGAATAAATAACCGCAGCAAAAATTAATTGTATCTTAAGAAATTACTAAAGGAGAGATTATGTCTCATCCCAATAAATCTTTTGGCTTAGTCATTGTAGATTACTCTGCATTCCCTCGCCAAAACCTGTTGTGAGCATCTGCTTCTGCACTTGAGTTCTGCAGTGATTCACTGGCCATGTACTCACACAGAGGGAAAGTCAATGGCTGTTCTTACAAATACTTTCTGTTCCTTCAAAGTATCACCCTATCTCCTCTTTTCCATTTGTGGCCAAATTTATCCAAAAAACAAACAAAAACCAAAGCCATCTACGTGTGCTACCTGCTCTTCTTACTTGACATCCACTCCCACTACTCAGGGGTAACTGTTCTCTCAAAGATCTTTTGTAACTCTAATTACCAAACGGAAATGCTTTTACTCGGTCCTTGTTTTCATGCATTGGGCAGCAACTAACACTGTTGAACAGCCGCTCTTTCATTAATTTCTCTTTTCAAGGCTTTGTGACACTGTGCTCTCTTGGGGTCTCCTTGTCATCTTCTTTTAATATCCTTCATTAGCTCCTTATCTGTTTCCACTGGAGACATTTCCATACATTCTATTTTTGATATCTTTCTTGTTTTCCTTCTCTTCGAAGACTCTCTCACTCTTGCACTCACTGTATGAATTTCACTCTGCGGTCACCTCCGTGACCCCCACCCCCACTGTCTGCTCCATTGCTCCCTCTGCTCCATTCTTTGTATTTGCCAAGCCTGCTCTCACTGCAGAGGTTTTGCTCTGATACACTCTGTTCTTGGACTGCTCTTCCACCAGTGTTTGAATGGCTTGTTTCCTTATCTCTTTCAGGTCTCTGTTCACATGTTGCCTTATAGGTGAGACTTTCCCAGATCACCCCATGTAAAATAATAATTCCTACCTCCACAGCTGCTTTCTTGCTTCATGTTTCTCTGAGCTCCATAACACAATCAACTATATTTATTATGTGTTTTATTTTGTTTGCTTATCATCTGCCTCCCCACCCTAGAATGTGTGTTCCATAAGGGCAGGGATCTTTCTCTGCTTCATCCACTTCTATACTCTCAATGTTTAGAATTATGCCTGGCACACAGTAGGCACTCAGTAAGTAGTTGCTGAATTAATGAATGTTAGCAGAGATATAAGGAAGTCAACAACTCTTCATTTCTCCAAAATTCCTGAATGTGACTATCCCTTTCACCTGTGGGATGTGGCAGTGAGGCATCCTCTTGGGTCACCTTTCAGGTCATGCTGTGAGGATTTGTGTGTAAGCGATTCATTAAGGCAGTTCTCCCAGTTCCTGCTCTAGAGATAGCGCTGGAGAAGACAGAAAATCAGGCAGGATACAGGCCTGAATCTAACTCTAACTTTCTAGTGCTTTTGCCTAGAAAACCCCTCTTATAGGTGAGAAAAATTAGTCATACATCAGCTTCAACTGAATTAATTACTTTGTATCACCAACAATTTTTTGTATCATATTGACATGGTCAAACACAGCTCATTGAGATGGTCAGTAGGGTGTGGAAGCCAAATAAGATTTTAAAATTCGATGGTCTTGGCAGGTCATTTTGCCAATAACCAAATGATGTTCTGCTGCAAATCACAAGAGTTCTTGTTGACCAGAATATGGTCTACCATTTTTTCTTACATCTGTAGGCCCATAAATCCTATTAAGTTTAAAAAAGATTCTCATTAAAATGTTCTGTCAAAAGAATTTCTGCTAATAAAACTAAGTCTTTTCACACCCCTGAAAATTTGTCCTTTGTAGAAATCAGAAAATTCTGAAGTCTGGTTAACTCACAGAACATTAGCTTGCTTTCAAGAAAGCAGACATCACAGCAAGTTCAAAGTAAAATGTTAGGGCACAATAGTGTATAGTCATTTCAGAAAAGACTTTATTTTAAAATATTTCTTTTAAGGAACATTTGTCTAGACATGTCTTCCTTGCCTCATGTGAAATTAATAGCTTAAAAAGAACTCTATGAATGGTTCCAAATGCAAACTTCAAAATTGTTGAATAACTTAATAAGGATGCATTTCATTCCTGGTTTACCAAATATGGTTTTGACAATATTTCCAACAGTCTAGATGGTTTCTATAATGGAGAATGCCACATTATTTAATAATAATGGCACCTTAACAAAGAACTATAAATGCTCTTTTTAAAACTTTAACTGCACAGACCATCTATTTGGTATTGGAAAAGTAAGTTCATTCAAGTGTCCTCTGAGACTATTAACTGGGTAGAAAAATGTTTCCTAACAGAGAAAATGTTCTTAGTCAAAGAAAAAGTCTGAGCCTTGCCCCTATTAGCAAAGAGAACTGTTCACATGAGCAAAAACTGGATAAAATAACATTAGTCTATGTGAAGTGGGCCCACACTTCACAGAGAGCATACACTGCTCACTGGGACTCTACACATTGTTTCAGATACTTTTGCATATCTTTTTATATTATGATAAATGTTTTTATTATCAGTTTTACATACAGGTGATTTTTGATACATTTTTTATTATGGTAAATGTTTTTATTATTAGTTACTTTTGCATATCTTATCTTATTCAGTCCTCAAAAACAACCCTGTCAGATAGTTATCTCCATATTACCAATTAGAAAACTCTGATTATAAGAGATTCAGGAACTTGTAGCCAAGCTGGAATTTGAACCCAGGCCTGGTGATTCCATGGCAAGTGTTTTGTGCACTAAATCACACCATCCCATGAGTCTGTCTGATCATCTGTCAGGCAGAAATGGTACTCTCAATACTTGGTCAAAAAATATCATTAGGGAACTGTCACAGATGCTCATGTTCCACTCACATTCCTTCAGAAACTTCCTACAGAAACTCATATTTTCTGTACCCGTTCCAGATCCTGTGGACATATAACAAGTGACTCTACAACTCAGTGGTATAAAACAACCATTCATTATGCTCTTGGGTTCTGCAGGTCAGGAGTTGGGACCAGACAGACCAGGGGCACAATGGCCTCTGCCTATGATTTCTGGAGCATCAGCTGGAAGGCTGAGAGGCGGACTCACTGGAAGACAACCTCATTCACCTGTGTGTGGAGGATGCTGGCTGTGGACTTAGACCTTGGGGCTGTCAGCCAAAAATCTCTGTGTGGCTTGGATTTCCTATTCCATGCTACTTGATTCCTAAGGGCAAGACCAGCCCAAGAGAGAGTGAGAATCAAGAGGCATAGTATGTTTTTGAGCCTAGCCTTGGAATTCATGCAGCGTCACTTCTGTTGTATTGTATTCATTCAAAGTGATCTTTAAGGCAAGCCCATATTTAAAGGAAGGAGAAGAATTAGATCCCCTTTTGTGGGAAGAGTGTCAGAGAATTTGTGGAAATGTTTTACAATTACCACAGTGCCCAACCCCCGAGCCCTCAGCTTTGGAGTACTTTTGCTCACAAGAGTTTGCCCCTGTGGTTCTTTCTTGAAGCACTGCACTTTGCTCTTAAGCCACAAGCACAGAAAGCCAAAAGTGCCTGGGAGTTGACATGCGGAAGGCCTTTTTCACAGGATGGGACGTACGTCACAGTGTAATGCGTGGGAATGGAATGAATCTACCCTCCACTAAACTTTCCTTAAAAATACATCCTTGCTTGGTTTCTTTCTTTCCCCGCCCCACCCCTTGTCTTCTAGTAGAACTTCCTTCAGAAATCTTTGTATACAAATTTTCATCTGATATTTCTCTTCTGGGGCACCCAACCTCTTACAGGGCTGACCACAACTGCAAAATGACTCTGACTTGTAAGGGAAAATTCTGATTATACTATCTTTGTTGTCCTTGGGTTTCCCTGACGCACAACACATGGTGGTTGATTCTAAAGGGTTTTGCTAAGATTTATTAATTCACAGATTTTGACTATCACAGAATATTTGGAAATACTTTACATCAAAATGGTCTGAGTCTTTTTTGATTGTTGAGAGGTTCAAAATGTACTTTTATTAAGGCTTGTTCTGTAATTTCCTAAAGTTATATTCCCTTGTAATAGATCTTCAGGTTTCTCTAAGGAATTAGTTGTGCATTTTCCCAGGAATCGTATTTACATAAATCATGCATCAAAGCAGACAGAAGTGTATTCACTAGAATTTCCTTTGAGAAAAACAGCGTATGTGACAATATGGATTCCAGGTACCATCACAGAAGACAGAGGACTCATGGAAGGGACAGCATGAAGAATGAAGAAAGAGCAGGAGGCAGAAGAAAAATGAGAGAGAAGGAGAGAAAATGGAAAGGAAGGTGAGGACAGACAAGAAGAGAAGGGAAGGTAGCCAGAGAGATGGTGGCAGGGTGTTTTTCAGTGTGACTCCTTCACTGTGATTCCAGAATTCTTCATTAAATCTACAAACATGATGTAGTTGATATGTTGATTTTCCTGCATAAGGAGGAATGGAGAAAAGTTTTGCATTAAGTTTGTGCAAAATGCTGAATCTAACCAACCAGCAGGATTCTAGAATGAAAACAAAAAACTCACTAGATGCTTGTTAGACCTTTGCAGAGGTCATGGGGAGGCCACTGGACATTCCCGGTTCTGAAATGGGGAGTTTGCAACCTCTGTGAGGGTCAGGGAAGTCTCAGGTGACATCTCTAGGTTACATTTGCTTTTTCCCAGTGAAGGAGTGCAAGCAAAATGCCTTATCATCATTGGAATACCCACTCTGTGTCCTGGCATGAGGGTAAACTTTCTAACCTGCTATAGGAACATAGTTTGGTCTGAGTGTCTCTCATGATAATTGCCTTCAAATTTTGTTTAGTGGAAACTTATAGCAACTCACAAATTCTACATAAAATAGTACTTACGGTGCAATGAAAGACATATTTTTCCAAACTAAACTGCTAAATGACAGTGTCATGCTAGAGATTAAGACTGTTCCTTATTTCTTTTGCTTCAGAAATATCTAGAAGACAGGTTAAATCAGGTTGCTTTGCCTACGTTTTAAATGAAATTTACTTTTCAGTTGCCCATGGTTCCAAAGTAAACCTCTAGATCCCATAAACTGTGAACTGCTAATACTTTAAGCATAACAGTAATGCTTAGAAGGCAGATTCAAAGATTCATTTTGGTGATACCAGTCCTGCCACTCAGGGTTCTACAGGAAGCAACTGACAAACTCAAAAGGGCTTAACTGAAGAAATGTTTGAAGGCAATATCTGCAGTGTTTGTGGGCAGAGTCAGGGCAAGCAGCAAGGTATAATGAAGCACCCAGGGACTATCAACTGCAAGAAACCATTATCACTACAAAGTCTGAAGAAGTAAAGAGAGAGAACATTTCTACTGTAGAGGCTGATGAGACCCAGAGCTGTGGAAGAAGAGCCACTTGCCAGGACGTGTGGCCTTAGGGGCACATCAACTGTCAGAACTGTGGCAAGACAGGGAGAGAGCAAGAGGAGAGCATATTCCAGTCTCTCTGATGTATTACTAGTGCTGCTCAAAGGGAAGCCAGAGAAAAAGGGATCCTGGTTGAATAGGCTATAAAGTTCAACTCCCCAGGCCAGAGCAAGGCAGAAAAATCTGGAGAGTTAAGAGAGGGAGGGTGCTGGCAAATGGAAAATGATCAACATACCAAGTTTAGAATATCATCAGAATTGACTATAGTGCTTTTTTCAATGCTGTAGGAATCTCTCATTTCTTTCAAACTTATGAGCTCCCTTTAGCTCGCTTCAGTTTTAATAAAATTGGACAGAATCATATTGTTTTGGAGGGAGAGATTTTAAAATAGCTTATAAAAATTATAAGTTCCTAGCTGGCTTGGAAAGTCAGAATTGGAAATAACATATAAACAGAAACTGAATACAGGAGAACATGGAAAAGGAAGGAGCCTTTCTCTACATCACAGAGTCAGATGGGACTCAAACTCTATCCATATCCTTTGTTCTACTTAAGAGAAAATGTGATCTGGCCATGTTACACAATTAGAGTTGTAGAATTTTAAGCTGTTTTGTTGTGCTTAATAGAGGAATATGCTCTTACCTGGACATGTAGACACGTACAAGCTGAAGATTCTTATATCAGTGAGGTACTCTGGATATATTAATACAACGAGATACTGCTAGGTCTACTAGATACCTTATTTTGAGAAAATGTAGACATTTTTATTACCAGAATCTCATTTCTTTCAGAAGAATGGTTACATTTAGGTATAAAAGTTTTTCTCTTGTCTATGTCTTTTGTGTGTGTGTGTGTGTGACAGAGTCTCACTCTGTCGCCCGGGCTAGAGTGCCATGGCGTCAGCCTAGCTCACAGCAGCCTCACACTCCTGGGCTCAAGAATCCTTCTGCCTTAGCCTCCCTAGTAGCTGGGACTACAGGCATGTGCTAATTTTGGGGCACTAATTAACCATGCCCAGCTAATTTTTTTATCTCTATATTTTTTTTTTTAGTTGGCCAATTAATTTCTTTCTATTTCTAGTAGAGACGGGGTCTCGCTCTTGCTGAGGCTGGTTTCAAACTCCTGACCTTGAGCAATCCTCCCGCCTCGGCCTCCCAGAGTGCTAGGATTACAGGCATGAGCCACTGTGCTCGGCCTATGTCTTTTTTAAGAATAATGTTTTTAAAATCTGCTTCTTTTTAGAAAGCATACGTAATTATTATGCCACCTTATTTATATAGTTTAGATTATGTTGATCATTATCAAGGTGACAACATAAATTTATCTCCCAAGCCAGGACCCACTTAAAAGTAAAATTTGTGAAATGTGATTTATAAAATGGCACCACTCTGGTTCAGAGCCCTACAATGGAGTCAGAAAGTCACTCTAAGAAGGACTGCCTGTACCTCCTGCAAACGAGAATAAAAAACCTCAGAAACTTTCCCTGAACCTTTGAAACTCTGAACAGAGCCAAACAGCAAAAACAATCACAACATCCTGGAAAACAGCTGAATTTCACCAGTGCTACAGCTTCTCAACGGCAACGACCACTGAACTCATGTACTAAGCCAACCTCCTCCACCAACGATAATTTCTTCAAAACAGCTTGTGTAATCACCCTTAGCCTTCCTTTTGATTTTCTTTAAAAAAAAAAAAACCCCTACTCCCCTCCTCCTCTTTAGAATACAATTTGGCTTCTCACAGAATCTGTATCTTCTGAATTGCAAATCTTATGACCCCTGTAAACGCCTTGTCTTACCGCTTAGCAGTGTGGTCTTTCGGTTCTTAGTAGTTGACAGTGGGTTGCCAATATTATTAAAATTATATAATTTTTAAATTATCTGTTGACTTACAAATAAATTTTATTCAATTGGTAGAACTACGAAATGGTTCTACGTTCTAAAACTATTTCCAAAATGAAAGTTCTGGCTCAAAAAAAGTAAAAGTAACATATCCATGTATATTAAGAAAAGTTTTTTAAAAGCTTCTTTCTATTAATATCAAAAAATTACATGAGCAGAATAATTCTTCTCAATTCAATTTGTATACTTTAATCAGTTTCTTAGCCATATCCATCTCTATTGCTGAGTCTCTGACTTTTTCTTTTTTGAAGAATGTATTTTTATAGCTTTATTTTGAACTTTTTTGTAAAATTGCCTGAACATTTCTTCAAAATTGCATTCTTTGGCTATAAATTCAAAATTGTTAAGCTCATGAATTGACTTTTCTCTATGTAAGAAGCTTATTGCAAACATTAACGATAATGCTTTATTAAGAAATAAAAAATCTTAAGTGTTAAACCAGAAGGGATGCTAGGACAAAAGGCATGAGTACGATTGTCCTGGAAAACAAAGATTTATAGTCACACTAGTATTTACAAGAATGTATAATTCACCAAATTGATAGTTATCTAAGACAACAAATACACTGATATTCATTACTCTTTGACCATGTCCATGCATAAATCACATTACTGGAATGAGAGTCATTTTGATTTCTTTTTTTACTAGCATAATGGTTTACCATGTTTAATCAGACAATTTTTGAATAAGATGGAACAACCTATCAAGGAGCATGCCAATTTGAGGTATAGATTTCCCCTGAGTTTGGTGTCTGGAGGATTTGTATCCTTAAGCAAATGGACCACTTGACCTTACCCACTTGGGAACTCAGGGCTCAGACTACCAAGGCCTGTTGTGCTCTAAATTTCTGTGTCTGCTTTTCTATTCAGTAGTAATTTGGGATTTGAGTTGTTCATGTCCATCTTTTTAAAATGTGAAATTTCTCAAGTCACAGGGGATGTGATCTTAAAATCAACTAGTGAAAGATGATATTTTCTACTAATTTGGAGTTTAATCAGACCCCAAGGTCTTGTGATAGATTTTGGAAGACAAACCACATGTTATAAATTATGAAAGCCTTTGAAACTAGACTCAGGTTAAATTACTAGTATTAGGATAAACACATCCAATTCTTCTAATTTCTGCAAATATTTTCTTCAGATCCCAGGAATTTATATTTAGTTTACTGGATTTATATTCATCTTGACCTTTTTTGCCAGTCTCTTTTCCATCTCTATTTTTTTCTCATGCTACCTGTCTAAGAACACAGACATTAGTAATTTATTTAAGCAAATCCACTCAGGATTGCTCTTATGGAACAAATAACCCTGAAGACCAAAGAAAAAGAAAACAGAAAGGAAAAATAGAGTTACTTAAATCGTTTTAAGACCTAGTGCCTAATATTTTTGGTTTTATTGCCTCATATTCAATGTCCAATTATGACTCTGGACACATGAACCAGTGGTTGTTTTTACAAGTAGTGTGATACGGAGGAAGAAGGTATTAGCAGTTCTTTTGAGGCTATACTGCATAATTTACAGCCTGACGATGATGAAATGGGGGATATAACGACGGGGTGAAGAAAAATTAGAAAAGAGATATAATATTAAAAAGAGAAGACAAAAGGGGGAAATTGTTTTTTTACCGAAAAGGTGGGAGACTTTTATACCCTTTCACTAACAACTTTCAATTGGGAAGAAAATTTTAGGATACTGGGGATTACAAATAGGAATGTTTTCCCTCCTTTCCTCCTTATTTATTTGAGATACCTAAAATCTCACTCTTAAAGAACCATGCACTGAATCTGTAAGACTTCGGGTTTTCTGAAATTTCAGTGGTACTCTTGGGAGTCAAGCTCCTCAAACCTTAACAATTAACATTGGAATGGGGCTCAGCTTTTCTACAGTTCTAACCATAGCTGCAAGTTTTACAATAAAAAGTACTAGATATGGAACATAAAAGTCACACACACAAGAAGATGTGGTTTCTATTGATTTCATAGCCTTTTTAACTTGGTCATTATATAGGCCCATCCTCACTTGCTTCCCACCACTAGAGGAATAATCTCTATAGATGTTTTAGACCTTCTGAGAACCTGATGCTGAATTGATAAACATGAAATAAATTTCTGGCAGAGAAGAGGAGAGGGGAACCAACAGGTAGAGATTAGAAAGCTCCAAAGGTAAAGTTAGCTACCTTCTAAATTTTGCAAAGATTCATTGTCAGGCTCTGATGTTGTGGGCTGCTTACCATAATGTTAAGCCATATTGAGAAAATAGATCCTTCAGTGATCAGCTCAACCTACTTTAGTTGCACGTGAACTCCGATTTTTCAAACTCTCAGTTTCTGATGTAGTTGTTTCTGTAGTGAAGCCCGCAAGAGATTTCAGAATCTGAATTTTCAATATCCAAGTTCATGTGAATGGCTACCTACTCTAAGATGGACTTCTTGGGATTTCTAAAATATAACAATTATATTTAATAATATAGTTTATATTTTATATATTTTAGTTGTATAATATATGGCGATGATTTTATTTTTAATGAAAATATCTTTAGTATTGATCATATATTTGTCTTGTATAGGGTACAAATGAGGAAAGCTTGTCCTCATTCCCTTTCCCTCTTCCTCTCCATCTTCTAGTCATTGTATTTCTGCTGAAATGAATGAAATTCTAAAAGTTCTTGAGTCTCTCAAAATAGTACAAATTATATGGCAGACACATCTTTTTCTTAAATTGCCAGCAGTTTTATTCACTAAATGGGAAAAGATGAATAAAAGTGTATAGAAAAATATGATGTGCTGCCTGATCAGGAACATTATGAACTACTCAAACCAATTTTAGATCCTCTTGAATTGACTCTGTTATCCTTTAATCTGCCTCACACGTCAATAGGAATGTTTTTTCTAAACTACTTAAATGCCTTACTGACTATGCTGATTCCTCCAAAATGTTCTTTTGCCAAATATCATTCCATTATTGGATGATATTTAAATGATATTTCTAATTTAATTCTGTTAGGTCAGAGACTCTACTTTTTATTATTTCAATCTTTTAAATTTTGTTGAGATTTGTTTTATGGCCCAGAACATGGGCCACATGAACATGAAATGATCGTGTTATTCTTTAGAAGATTCCGTAAGTATGAAATAAGTCTGGTTATAATGGTGTTGCTCACGTTATTTATAACCTCACTCACTTTATGTCTGTGTGTTTGAGCCATTGCTGAGAGAGGAAAGTTGAAACCTGCAGGTAAAATTGTGTAATTGTCCATTTCTCCTTTCAGTCTTGTCAGTTTTTGCCTCATGTATTTTAAAGCTCTATTACAGCTTATACATGCATTTAGGATTGTTACCTTTTCTTGTCCCATTTTGAATGGACCCATTTATCATTGTGAAATATCCTTCTTTATCCCCCTACTAATATCTCTTGTTTTAAATCTCTTTTTTTCCCTGATATTAATATAGCTACTCAAGCTTCCTTTTGACTAATTGTTCACAGCATCTATTTTTCTAGCTTTTTACTTTTAATCTATCTATGACCTTATGTTAAAAGTGGATTATGTACAGGCAGACATAGTGAAATCTTGCTATTTTATCCATTCTGACAACCTCTGTCTTTTAATTGTAGTGTTTAGACCACTTCATTTTAACCTAATTATCAGTGTGGTTTGGTTTAAAACTACCGTATTTCTTTTTATTTTCTGTTTTTCCCATTTTTCCTTTTTCTGCCTTTTTAAAAAATTATTTTATAGAATTCCATTTTATCTCCACTTCTGCCTTTTTGGCTGGTCTCATTGTTTCATTTTTAGTGGTTTTTTTAGGTTTTACAGTAAGATGTTTTTCTTTACTTATCACACTCTACCTTCAAATAATGTTATACCAGATTATATAATGTAAGAACCTCATGTACATTCCCCCATCCTTTTGCTATTGTCATCAATTTTACCTCTATACATTACAAATCTTACACTATCTTATTATTTTTCTTGGAACAATCAATTATCTTTTAAAGAAATTTTTAAATGCTAAATATAGGTTTCTAACATTTACCTAGATTTGTATTATTTTTGTCATTTCTCATTCCCTTGTGTAGACACAAATTTCTGTTTGGTATCATTTTCTTTCCAGCTAAAGAACGTCTTTTAATATTTCAAGTAGTGTAAGTCCTCTGGCAATGAATTTGCTGAGCTACTTCTTTTTTATTCAAGCTTAAAAAGGGTTTTTTTTCCCCCTAAATATCCCTGTTGAATTTTAGACATGTTGATTGACTCTCTGCCATGAAAGATAAGGAAATTAAAGGTTTTCATTTTCCTTTCACCTCTCATTTTCTACTCCCCTCATCTTCTGAGTTTTTTAGTAACATTTTTTAAAAGACAGAGTATAAAGCATTTATATCCTATGTTTATAATTTTATGATTCTATAATTATGGTTTAGTCTTATATCTATAATTAAATGAATTTGCTGCTCCCCACCTGTCCTTGTATCACAGATTCTGCTTTCCTACATTATTTATTTTTAAAAATTGTGATTCATTTTTTGTTTGCTGGATTACCTTGTCAAGTTTTTTTCAGGGTGAACTCACAGTGCTTGTTCTGGCAGTACTTGCATATGTCCAAATTTCTGTTGGTATTGTTCACACTGAGCTGATTCGGTATAAAAGTTTGGTGTCGCAACTTCTCTCCCATAAGACTGTGGGCTTTGTTCCAAAGTCTTTGGGTATTGAATTTTGCACAGTTCCCTCTATCACAGCTCCTCTATTCGCGATTGGCTGAACTTATTATTGGCTAGGATTTTAAGGACTCTTAAGTGCTTTATTCTCCATGTTCTTTATGTTGAGAATGTTTGTCTGTTACCTCTATATGTCAGTATTCACCTCCTTATAGGTGATTCTATATTTTTTTAGACAGTATTGAATGCATAGTCTTTAGATCTCAATAACGCAAGAAAGTGATGTCTTGTTAATAATTCCATACTGAAATTTTCTAGTACATGGTATTCGTTCTTCCTTCATAGCAGGGAATTTTCTTACGTTGTATCTCTAACTATATTTCTATTCTGCTTTGGGACCCTTTCAGGGATAATTCTTATGTTGAATGACCTTTGTCCATTATATCTATTATCCTCTAAGTGTTTTTAAAACTCATCCTTATTTTCCAAAATTTCTTTTTTGCTATTTCTATATCATTCCTCAATCAGTGATTGACTCTTCAGTCAGGCCTAGATTGTTCATTGATGTTTTTATAGGTTTATCAGTTCTTTAAAAATGTGACTTTGCTTTTCACTTTATTTCCTAGCTATGTAATCTCTCTTTTGGTCTCATTCTGTTGTTTTGAAATTTAGTTATCATACTTTTTTTTTTTTTTTCCAGAGACAGGGTCTCACTATAATCCCCAGGCTGGATTCAAACTCCTGGGCTCAAGAAGTTCTCACACTTCAGCCTCCTGAGTATTTGGGGCAACAGGTGCAGAGCCACTGCACCTGGCTATTTTCATATTCTTGATTATTGATTTCACGTTTGTATTAAATTTCTCTATAGCCCAATCAATTGCAGGAAATTTTCATTTCAAATGGGTACATTGTCATTAGTGTTCTACATTCCTTTTTTTGTGGTAATTTGTACAACTGTCACACTTTTTCTATATTGTTGATGTTGATGTGAAAAAGCATTTGTTTTTTTCTTTACTTTAGAAGGATATTTTTGTTTAGATAGAGAATTCCATGGTAATAGATTTTTTTGTCTTTCAGCAAAATATGAAAAGGGTCTTTTCATATTCTTTCAGCTTACACAGTTCTGACAAGCTGTGTGTGGATTTTTATCTTTATGTCTCTCTGTTTTTTATGATTTTCCCCCTTTGGTTGCTTTTAAAACTTTAATCTTTGTACTTGTTTTCAGCAATTTGACTTGCTTTTGTGTGGTTTTCTTCATGTTTATCTTGCTTGGGGCTTATTGAGATTCTTAGATCTGTAAGTGCATAGTTTTCATAAAATGCGACAAATTCAGGGCCATTATTGTTTTAAATATTTTTTAGTTCATTCTCCTTCTGAGACTACTATTACCACTATGATGGACCCCTGTATGATTCCACATCAATGGGGAGAATGATTATCTAGTAAATGGTATCAGAGTAAATAGCCATTTATATGGGGGAAAATCTTGATGCTTTACAACTTAATTCAAATAAGTTACAAATAAAGCAAAATGTTACGCTTAAAAATCAAAATTAAAAAATATAAAAGATAAATTGGAGAATATTTCATTTCTTAGAGTAAGGTAGGCCTTCCTAGGTAGGATGGGAAACAGAATCCATAAAGAAAAATAATACATTTTATACTTTATGAATTGGTGATTTCATTTCCTTTGGGTATATACCTGAAAAAAGGATTGCTCAGTTATATGGTAGTTCTATTTTTTTTACTTCTCTAGAAACCTCCATAATATTTTTCATAATGGCTGTACCAATCTACATTCTTACCAACAGTGTACAAGGGTTCCCTTTTCTCCACACCTTCTCCAGCATTTGTTATCTTTTAACATTTTGATAATACCCATCCTAACAGGTGTGAAGTGGTATCTCATAATGGTTTTGATTTGCATTTCCCTGATAATTAATGATGTTGAACACCTTTTCATATATATGTTGGCCATTTTTATATTTTCATTGGAGAAATGTTTATTCAGGTCTTTTGCCCATTATTTAACTGGGTTATTTGTTTTTCCACTATTGAGTTGTATGAGTTCTTTGTATATCTTGAATATTAATCTCTTATCAGATATAGTTTGCAAATACTTCTTTCCAATTCATAGGCTGCCATTTCATTTTGTTGATTGTTTCTTTTATTGTGCAGAAGCTTTTTAGTGTGATGTAGTCCCATTTATTTATTTTTGCTTTTGTGTGCTGAGCTTTTAGCGTTATATCCAAAAAAAGCATTGCCAAGGGCAATGTCCAGGAGCTTTCCCCTATTTTCTCTTCTAAGAATTTTAGTTTCTGGTCTTATGTTCAGGTATTTTATCCATTTTGAACTGATTTTTGTGTATGGTGTAAAATAAGGGCCCAATTTTATTCTTTTGCATGTGGAAATCCAATTTTCCTAGCACCATTTATTGAAGAGAATATCCTTTCTGCATTGTGTTCTCTTCATGCCCTTGTAAAAAATTAGGTGACTGTGTATGTTTGAATTTACTTCTAGGGTTTCTATTCTGTTCTTCTGATCTATGTGTCTGTTTTTATGCCAGTATCATACTGTTTTGATTACTATACACTTGTAATATAATTTTAAATCAGGAGGTGTGATGCCTCCAACTTTGTTTTGCTTTTTCAGAATTGTTTGGCTATTGAGATCTTCTACAGTTCCATAAGAATTTTAGGATTATTTTTTCTAATTCTGTGAAGAATTTCATTGACATTTTGGTAGGGATTGTATTGAATCTCTATATTGCTTTAGGGAGTATGGACATTTTAACAATATTAATTTTTACAATTCATGGGCACAGGATATTTTTCTGTTTATTTGTGTCTTCAATTTCTTTTATCAATTTTTTTATAGTTTTCATTGTGCAAACTTTTACCTCCTTGGTTACATTTATTCATAGGTATTTTTTGATGCTATCATAAATGAGATTTTCTTATTTTTCAATTAGGTTGTAATTTGTGTATAAAAATGCCTACTGATTTTTGTGTGTTGATTTTGTACCCTGTAGCTTTACTGAATTCATTTATTAGTTCTAACAGTTTTTTGTAGAACCTCTGTTATCTGAAAATAGAGATAATTTTACTTTTTTTCTGACTTATATACCTTTTATTTCTTTTTCTTTTTATTGTTTTTGCCAGTACTTCCAGTACTGCATTGAATAGAAGTGTTGAGGGTGAACATCCGTGCCTTATACTAGATCTTAATTAAAAATTTTAAGTTTTTTCCCATTAACTATAATGTTAGCTGTGGATTTTTCATAAATAGACTTTATTATATTGAGAAACTTTCCTTCTACACCCAAACTTTTGAGAGTTTTTTTATCAAGAAAGGATGTTGGACTTTGTTGAATGCTTTCTCTGTGTCACTTGACATAATCATGTGTCTTCTGCCCTTCATTTTGTTAATGTGATATATCACATTGGTTTGCACAAGCTAAACCATCCTTACCAGGGATAAATCCTACTTGGTCATGATGTATAATATTTTTGATGTGTTGTTGGATTCTGTTTGCTGATATTTTATTGAGGATTTTTGCATCAATGCTCATTAGAAAGATAGGCCTGTAATTTTCTTTTCTTGTGATGTCGTTATCATCCTTAGACATCAAGGTGATGCTGGCCTCATAAAATATGTTTGGAAGTATTTTCTCTAGCTCTATTTTTTAGAAGAGTTCAGGAAATATTGTTATTAATTCTTCAAATGTTTGGTATAATTCAGCTATGAAGCTATCTGGTCCTAGATTATTCTTTTGGGGGAAGTTTCACTTTTTCAATATCCTTATTTGCTAGTGGTCTGTTTAGCCTATTTCTTCCTGACTCAATATTGTTAAGTTGTAGTCTTCTAGAAATTTATCTGTTTTCCTTAGTTAGGTTTTCTAATCTGTTGGCATGTAATTGTTCATAATAGTCCCTAATGATCCTTTTAATTTCAAGACACATCTGCTGTAATTTCCTCACTTTCATTTTTACTTTTGAGTCTACTTTCTTTTTTTATTAGTTAGACTAGCTAAGGATTTGGCAATTTTGTTTATTTTTTCAAAAAAACAACTGTTAGTTTTATTGATTCTTTTTATGGTTTTTCTGTTCTTTGATTTATTTCAGTTCTATTTTTTATTATTTCCTTCCTTCTGCTAATTTTGGGTTTGTTTGTTCTTTTTTTCCTAGGTCCTTGAGGCATAATGTTAGATGATTTATTAGGGATTGCTTTTCTTTTTTAATGTAGAAATTTATGGCTATAAATTACCCTCTTAGAACTATTTTTCTGAATCCCATATTTGGATATGTTGTGTTTCTATTGTCATTTGTCTTAAGATTTTTTAAAATCTCCCTTTTGACTTCTTCTATGATCCATTGGATGTTCAGGAACATATTGTTTCATTTCCACACATTTGTGAGTGTTTTAAGATTCCTCCTGTTATTGTAGTTTCAAACCATTGTGATCTGAAATGATATTAGATATTATTTCAATCTGCTTAAATTTGTTAAGACTTGTTTTGGAGCCCAATATATGGTCTATCATGGAGAAAATTCCATGTATCCTGGAGAAAAATGTGTGTTCTGCCACTGTTGGATGGAAAATTCTGTCTATATTTGTGAGGTCCACCTGGTCAAAAATGCAATTCAAGGCCAGTATTTCCATATTAATTTTCTATCTGGTTGATCTATCCACTGTTAAAAGTGGGATATCTGTGTCCCTTATTATCATTGTATTGAAATCTATCTCTCCTTTCATGTCCATTAATATTTATCTATTTAGGTGCTCCAATGTTGGGTGCATATATATTTACAATGGTTATGTTCTCTTGATGAATTAACCCCTTCATCATTAAACAGTGACCTTCCTTTTCTCTTGTGACAATTTTTAACTTGAAGTCTATTTTATCATATATATGTATAGCCACCCTGCTCTCTTTTGGTTACCATTTGCATGGAATATCTTCTATCCTTTCACTTTGTCTATGTGTGTCGTGAAATCTTAAGCTGGTTTCTTATAGGCAGCATATAGTTGGATCTTACTTTTTTATCCATTCAGCCATCCTATGTCTTTTATTTGGAGAATTTAATCCATTTACATTTGTGGTTATTTTTGATAGGTAAGGATACTACTACCATTTTGTTATTTGTTTTCTGTTCTTTCTGTAGTTTATTTCTTCTTATCTTGTAGTCTGTCTTTGTGATTTGATCATTTTCTGTGGTGCTAAGGTTTGATTCCTTTCTATTTATTATTTGTATACTGCTGTGGGTTTTGTGGTTACCCTGAGGCTTACATAAAAACATATTATAGTTATAATCTACTATTTTAAGCTGATTAACAACTTAATGTCTGTTGCATACAAAAACTTTAGACTTTTACCCTCCCCCCAAATTTACATTTTGATGTCAAAATGTGTATATTGTGTATTCACCTTATTGTAGCTTTATTTTTGATAATTTTGACTTTTAATCTTTATACTAAAGAATGATTTACACATTAGCACTACGGTATTAGAGTATTTTGAATTTGACTATGTATTTACCTCTACCAGTGAGTTTTATACTTTCTTATGTGTTCATGACAGTAATTATCATTCTTTCATTTCCACTTAAAGAACTCTTTTGAGCATGTCTTATAAGGTAGGTCTGGTGGTGATGATTTCCCTCAGCTTTTGCTTCTCTGTGAAAGACTTTATCGTTCATTTCTGAAGTACAGCTTTGCTAGGTATAATGTTTTTGCATGGCATTTTTTTTTCTTTCAGCACTTTGTGTATGTCATCCCCTTCTCTCCTGACCTCCAAGTTTTCTGCTAAGTCTGCTGGTAATCTAATGGGGATTTCCTTACATATGACTTGATGCTTTTTCTCTTGCTGCTTTTATAATTCTTTGTCTTCTTGTCTAACTTTTCCCTTTAAATTTTTTTTTTTTAATTACAAAAAGAATTCTTCAATTGCGATCAGTGTTGGCAATGAATGCAAGTGCCTGAGTGGTCTAAGCTGTAGGAATTTGTGGCAGTGATAGCAGTTGCTTATGTTATTACAGTAAGGTCTTTAGGGATCCTCTTGTTCTTGTGTTCCTCACAGTGGAGAGTCTTAGCTAAGAGGATCTCTCTTAGTGTTGGGTCTGACATGGATCACAGGCAGCCACTGTGGATACATGGGTCACAGTGACACTAGGATCCAGGGAACAGGTGCTCAGAGAAGTTGTGGAGCTGCATTCCTGGGCTTGAGGCCTTATGAAACTACTATACCAGCTGGGACTTGAGCTGCCAGTTTACTCTCCAAGGCACAAGTAGATACTATTCTCCCAGTAAGCCAGGGTCCATTGCTGTGAGGCACACCCCAGGAACTTGGGCCTAGGGGACTGGGATGTAGCTGTGGTTCTGACCCTGGAGGACAAGGCACAACACTGACATGGCTGTGGGGGAAAAGGGATGCTCTGGAGTCCTGAGTCCCAGGGAGCAGGGCACAACTGCAACTCAGAACTCAGAACAAAGAGGCTGTAGTGACAGGGGCTCTGGGGAATCAGGTACCCTGCAGTAGTGACTCTGGATCCTAGGGTGGTAGGACCCTAGATTCTGTGAAGCCAAGAGCACCAGCAGCAAGGACCCAGGAATGGCAAGACGCCATTGTGGCTGTTCCTGAGGGGGCTGAAGTGGGGAGCAGTGCAGCAGTGACTCCATTCACCAAAGAGGCAGGATGCCTCAGCAGCTCAGACTGTGGGGGGCAAGTTCAGCTCCAGTTAGGCAGCTCCAGTTTCAGCCTGGAATACAGGGTACCATAGTTCAGCCAAGGCTCTGGTTCCCTAGGATATGGGACATCATGTCTGCTTGGCCCCAGAAAGCCTGGCTACATGAGTCAGTGGAGTTTCTGGATTCCTGGGAGTGGGTCACTGCCTCAGCTGTGGTGCCTGGGGACAAAACTGCTTCAGTGTGCAGGATATCTGGGGTCCCCAGGTGCAAAGTGCTACCATAGCTGTGGAGCTGAGGAAGTGTGACTGCTCCAATATGAAGGAGGCCTAATATCTCTGGGGGCAGGGTACACATCTACTCTGGTGTCCCAAAGGTCTGAGGTCTCCAGGGGCCAGGGTACTGGCTTAGCTGTGGCACTGAGGATGTGACTGCTCCAGACATTTATAGGCCCTGGGTTTCTGGGGATGGGATACTACTTCTTCTCAAAGATATGAGGAGGACTAGAAAAAAACCTAGGTTGCCATGAATGGAGCATTGAGGACAATTCTGAAGAGAGCTCAGAAGAAGTGATCTGTAGGAAAAGTCTGAAACTTCTTGGCAATTACTTAAGTGGTTATGATCAAAATGTTCATAGAAATAGGAATAGTAATGGCCATTCTGATGAAGTCTCAGATGAAAAAGAGGACTATCTTATTGGAAACTGGAATAAAGGCCACCCTTGTTATTAAGTGGCAAAGAACTTGGTTGAATTACATCCATGTTCTAAAGCTTTAAGGAAGGTGAAATTTAAAATCAATGAACTATTTGATGGAAGAAATTACTAAGAAAAATATTAAAGGAGCTATGTGGCTATTTTCAACTCCATATAATAAGATGTGAGAGGAAAGAAATTATTTAAAGACAGAATTTATTAACATAATTAAAAGAGAAACAGAATGGAAAGATTTTGAAAATTTTAGCCTGTCCATGTAAAAAATAATAAAGTGTTCAGGAGAGAAAACAAGCATGTGGCCAAGTGACCCTTTGCTAAGGAGATGAGTACAGACAGAAGGAATTATCAAGACAATAAGAAAGTGATCCTGAAGGCACTTCAGAGCTCTTCAAGACTGCCCTTCCCATTACAGGTCCAGAGGTCTAGGAGGAGGGCAGAATGATTTCAGAGGAAAGGTCCAAGGTACCTTCTACAGGCTCAATGCACAGACTCACCTCGAGTCTCTACTGCCTGCATTAATGTTCAGCACTTCTCTGGTGTCCCAGACATGGCTCCAGTGTGCCCAGGTGTAGTTTGACATTGCCATTTTGTAAGATACAAGCTGTAAACCTTGGCAGCATACCCATGGTGCTAATTCTACCGGTACATAGAATACAAGACCCATGGGGACATGGCTTCTTCCACCTAGATTTCAAAGGATGTTGTGGACAGCCTGGGAAGTTAGGCAGAAACTTGCTGCAGAGGGTGAAGCTGCCACAAAGAGTTTCTACTAGGGCAATGCCTAGTAGAGCTGTGGGAGAAGGGGCACCTCCTAGGCTCTATAATTGTAGAGCTAACAGCATGCAGTATCAGCCTGGGGAAGCTGCCTGCTGAAGACTACAACCCATGAAAGCAATCACATGGGCTGTGACCAGCAAAGCCATGGGAGCAGAAATTCCTGTAGAGTTGGGGGCCCAACCACTGCCCCAGTGTGCCTAGGATGGGGGACATGGTAACAAAAGAGATTATTCTTGTATCGTAAGACTTGATGTTGTTTTCCATGCTGGATTTTAGACTTACTTAGGACCAGTTACACATTTCTTCCTGCCTATTTATCCCTTTTGGAACAGGAATGGTTATCCAGTGCCAGTCTTACCATTGTATTTTGGAAGCATGTAAACTCTTAATTTCACAGACTAACAGCTAGAGAGGAATTTGTCTTGGGGTGAATTGCACCTTGAATCTTACCCGTATCTAATTCACATGAGACTCGAGACTTTGGACCTACAAGTTGGTGCTGAAATGAGTTAAGACTTTGGGGACTATTAGGATAGAATGAATGTATTTTGCATGTGAGATGGATATAAGTTTTGGGGGGCCAGGAGCAGAATGCTATGGTTTGAATGTCCTATCCAAAACTCATGTTGAAATTTAGTTGTCATGTTGAAATTTAGTTGTCATTGTGATGGTATTAATAGGTGGGATAAGAGGTAGGTAGGCCATGATAAATGAATTGATTTGAGCTGGGAGTTTAAAGCCATGCATTCATAATTTTCTTTCCTTAAATTATCCAACCCACTTATAAGCAGCCAAACAACTCCATTATAACTCCTTATTTTTGTGAACATTTATTTTCTATTGCAAAAAATATTTTGTTACCTAGAGCCTTGATTTCTATAGGCACATTACAGGTATCTGCAGGTGATCATTTGAGTGACTGTTTTGCCACTGCATTCCATATGCTACCAATGTTGGCTATACCACTGGAAACAGAATGATTAATGCCTTTAAATCTAATCATATCAGAAAGCCAAAAAGAAAACGCAGAATCAATTCAGCAACTCATATTTAAGATTGTGTTCCTTAAAAATGATAGATGATAAATTATATACGTATATTTTACCTCAAAAATTTTTTAAAAGACTGTGTTCCTTAGAAACTGCTTTCAGTACTAATTTTTAATCAAAAACTAATTTTATTCCGCTGTAGTGTGAGAAGATGCATGGTATAATTTCTATATTTTTAAATTTTTTGAGACATGCTTTGTGGCCTATAATATGGTCAATCTTAGTGAATGTCCCATGAGCTGATGAGAAAAACACATATTCAGTGGTTTTGGGGTGGAATGTTCTGTAAATGTCAGACAAATAAAACTGTATATATTTATAGTGTGCATGTTGTCTTGAAATATATATGTATTGTGGAATGGCTAAACTAAGCTAATTTCCATATTATTATTTCACATGCTTATTATTTTTTGTGTCAGTACTAAATTCTATATCAGGGTTCAACCAGAGGAGCAGAACCACTAGGACATGTGTGTGTGTGAGAGATTAGAGAGAGGTAATATAGGTACTCCAGCCTTAATTTCTCTTTATACTTCTTCACTGGGGGAAGGGAGTAAGAGAAGTATTCTATAATCATATGATCAAATCTGTCTTTGTAGGCCTGTGTCCCAGGGCTGGAACCTTTTTAAGTGTTTTTTAGTTTTTCCCTCTCTTAGGTGAAACGGGAAGTTCAGAAGGAGCTGAAGTTGGGTAACTGCCCTTCCTCCCAATGGGATCATGCTCTGGTAGTCTTTCCCTTTGAAGAATAGTACTTTGTTATGAAGAATGTTCTGGGTGTGTTTCAAAATGGTTACTTTTCCCTTCCCTCTGCCAGAAACATGAGGGAAGTTTTCCTGGCTCTTCACTGTGAGAACCTGGTGGGGTTCCTGGAGGTAACTGCCATGGAGTACAGGACCCTCTAAGACTGTGGCCCTCAGAAGTTTCTCACTCTCAAGCTAGTCCACACTCAGCCTCCAGCAATTTGTCCAAATTACTGTTTAAGTGTTCCTACCAGTTTATGGCTTCAGTAGCTTCTGCTCCAGGTAAACTTACCACAGTTGTAATTCCCTGTATTTGTCTGTCTCTTCAAATTGTGGGATGGCACGTGGCCCTGCAACCTCATTCTCCAATGGGTCCAAGAAGAGTCACTGATCTGCATTTTGTTCAACATTTTTCTTATACGCAGTATCAGTTTCTAAGACCTTTACATGTTAGAGTGGAAACCAGAAGTTTGATGCTTTTTAAAAAAATTCTTTAAATCCAATATTTTCAATAGAGTATGTCTCAATATTGATCATTTTCTATCAAATTATCCTCAAACAATACACTGCACTTGCAATTTGGAAATTCAGTTCTTTAATTTTATCTTTGCATTTTTTTTTCGTATCATTTCTGTATACTAACTCAGGGAAATGAATTTATTCATATTAGCTGGTCTCCTTCATCTATTCACCATAGCTTCTCTTTACTTCTTTTACCATTTTTCATATTTTAGGCATTCTGTAATATATTCTTGAGATTGTCATCAACTTGGTCTCTTGCTATACCCATTCATTGATTGCTATTTATAAATAATTGGTTCTAAAATAGTTTTGCTTTTTCCCCAGTTCATTTTCCAGTCACATTTTTACCTTATTCTGTCATCATTTCACCTTGGATTTTTTCTTTCAACACTTGTGTCTTTTCTTTAATTTTATTCCATTCATAAATTTTTTATTACTGACATCTTGATCCAGAATGGATTATTTTTGTAAGTTGCAGGATATATGCTTATATTTTATTTTTTTATTTTTTAAATTTACTTTTATTTTGCTGCTTTGTTTCCTTATAGTTGCTCTGTCTTTTCTACTCCCCAAACTCTTTTCACAAATATGTGGGTAGCTTCTCCTTGCCTACCTTTCTACTTTATCTGGTCCTTCTTGTAAATGTCCTTCAATCTTATTGGCTAGATGCTATGTTTGGCTTTTAAGTTACCTAGAGGAAGGCAGTGGTTGCATGGAGGACAGATGGAAGAGCTAGAAGTATGCACCAATTCCATTCAAGTATTTTGTCTTTATTTCTTTCTTTGGAAGTTGTTAAACCTTTTCTACTAGATCTTATTCTGTCTCTTTTGGGATGCCTTCAGATCCATGAAGGTATTAGATTGTTTACCCTTCCTGCATTTTAAAGTGAATCCACCAGTTTAGCTCCACTAAGTCCCTGGATGTATAAAAACAACCACTGCTTAACTCACTATTCCCCAGCCATTTCTCCTCCTTCCCCTCACACTTGTGGCTCTGTTGGAGAAATACTCAAAATTTAGAGGTTCTTCCCACAATTGATGTGATGCCTTTTAGCTACTATGGAAAAGTATCCAGTGGTTTAGAGTGGTATTTTCCTTTTATTCTCATCTTTTCTTCTGCCAGACTTCTATTTATTATAGACAATCGGTTCTGCATAATTCTTCCTGAGGTATTTCTCTCATGTTCCTGTAAGACAGAAAAAGCAAAATTGTGACTCTTTTTGGTTCTTCTGACTTCTCATTCACCTACCCTTCATTACTCTTCCCTGGGCCATCAAAAGATTTTTCAGGATTTTGTGTGCTCACTTTCTTTTTTGTGGTACAGCTTTCACTTGCTGTGTATGTATGTTTGTGTGTGTGTGCACACTGGAGACGGGAAGGTGACAGTAGGAAAATCTTGCCTTATTCTTAAAATTTTCGTTATCTAAAGACACTAAAAATTTAGGATTCATGGTTCTATTTATTGTAAGAATATCATTTCTATAATTTTTTGTGCATTTAACTTATTAGTTTAAGTTCAGAGAAGGGGATTTCTATAATCACATATTTACTTTATCATGTTTCTTCATAAGTCCTTTAATATAATTCAATATCAGGTGGTGATCAAATGATCCAGTGTTTCTTGGAGGAGAACTGCTGTGAATATGAGCCTAATGAACACCCATTGTAATGTGAGTTATCTTCCAGTATAGAAATTTGGATAATTGAAAAAAGAGGCTGAGTAATTGAAATCCACCCATGCATTGAGGGTACTGAATGGATTTTGTTCGTTATTATCAATTTCTTCTGTGACTAAATTTGCTACTGGTCTCATTGATTGTACTAAATTCATTATAAAGAGAGACAGAATGGTCAGATAGGGAATAAAGGAGGGGCTGTGTAACTCACATGTCTGATAGGCACCACTGCTCTGCCCTCCCCAACCCATGGTGGAATTATGAAAGCTGACCTGGGTCTCAGAAATGACAACTTACCAAAAAAAATTGCATCTTGGAGATAAGGAATCTTTAAAACAATGTAGTGAGACTGAATCCAAGCAAAACTATGAGGTAGATGAAGTTTGTTGTCTGAGCCTCTTAATACTTTGTTTTCTGGATCACAGGGTTCTCTAGATCCTCATAACCATTCATTTGCCCATTGGCAAAACCTGTTCTCAGGTACTTTTTTCACTCTGAGGAATAAATAACTGATGAAGAACCTCACCTCAGGGATATTTGCATTTAAACAGGATTAAATTCTTAAGTATAAGGGTTGGATTGTAGAATGTGGAATTTTGTATATCAGCAAGCTTATAAGGACAGATTTCTTGTACTTTGGGGCCTCTTGGGTCCCTGAAATTATATTACTTGGCTAATGCCATTCTATTCTTTGCATAAGGAAAACCCTCAATGGTAATTAATTTCTTTTCAGGTTTTCCATTCTGCTGAAATCCAGCAAAGCTTTGTACACTCATTCATCACGTATAAGCTTATATGAGCTTATTGATATTTGTTTAATATAACATGAGGGAAAGTTCAGAAATATTTTTCAACAATTTATCATTTTACTGGTTTTGACCCCCAGGTTTTGTGAGGCCTTATATACCTTACTACTTTTTCAAAGTCTTATACATTAAAATCTTAAAAATTAGGCTGTGAACTATAGCCAGGAACTTTCTTTGACTGAATGTTTGCCAGGATTAGATAAAGTATATAGAATCCTTCCACAGTTCAACTGCTTTAGAGCCTTTTCTCATTTTCCCACAGTTCTTAAACTCTAACCTGTGACCCTGACTCAGATTTCAGCAGTGCTGTAGTATATACTTTGTTCTCAGGATAAACTCTGGCCCTGAGTAACTTCAGATAATCTACTATTGTGTTTTTATGAAAAAAAAAAAGCCTTTCTGTTGTTCTCCCCACTTTAAAGGAGGTTTCTAGAATCCTTTTAACTTGTTTCTAAAGAAAGGGCCTGAAAATTGCCTAAATTTCAGACTTAAACCCCTTGTTCCTAGCCCAGTATAGGTATATCTAGAACTCTTCTGGTTCAAGCTAGGGAGCATATATCTATCCCCGTGCCAACTGCTATGAAGAAGACAAAAGGCAGCAGATTCCTTTCACGCAGTGAAATTTTGACAATTGCTCATGTCTCCTCATGAGCCTAGGAGCATGTCAGGCTTATAGATCTTTCATTATAGAAAGGAGATGGAATGCCAGCAGGGGAATGCAGAAAATAAACAAATAAAAAAAGAAAATATAAAATGTGTCAGATGGTCCTAAGTATCATGGGAAAAAAATGAAATAGGGAAGTGGGTGGGGAATGTTTGTGTGGGGGAAAGGTTGCATTTTAATATGAGGCAATTAGGAAAGGCTTCATTAAGAAGGTGGCATTTGACAAAAATTCAAAGGAAACTTACGGCTGAGCCACAAAGATGTTTGGGAGAAGAGTGTACCAGGCAGAGTGAACAGCAAACACAAACACTTTTTCAAAGTAAGAGTGTGGCTGATTTCTTTTAAGCACAGAGTGGAGTTTAGTCTTACCAGAAAAAATAAGAGAAGGGGAGGTAATAGGAAATGCCAGAGAGCTAGGAGGATGGATAGATTATGTTGGGTCTTACAGGCCACTGTAAGGATTTGACTTTCTCTAGTTTGAGTGAAACAGGAAGCTATTAGACATTCTGAATAGAAGTCGGACGTGATCTAATTTAGGTTTTCCTAAAGATCACTTGGATTTCTGTGTTGAGCTTAAATCTTAAGAGCAGAAGGTGGAAACAGTGCATGTCGTGTAATATTCCAGGCAACTGATTACTCAGCCCCGATTGCGGTGGCGGTGCTGAGAACAGAGAGAAGTGCTAGGATTGTGGGTATATGTTGAAGGAGGCCCAACAAGATTTGCTGAAGGATAGGACGCTGGTTATGAAGGAAAAAGAGGAGTTAGGAATCTCTCCAAGATTTCTGGCCTGCAACTGGTAAGAGATGGCTAACAACTGAGATGGGAGGATTGTGGGAAGAACAAAATTTGGTGAACAATCAGGTAGCTCACCTGAGATACCAGTAGGAAACAGAAATTCAAGACTGGAGATAAAAACCTGACTATCATAAGCACAGAAACGGTATTCAAAGAGAAGAGGTCCAAGCCCTCTAGATGTCATCATGTAGCATCTTTATTCTCTGGCTTGTTGCTGGCTTTGGCCAACGGAAGGCACTTTCAGGACAACAGAAAGGCGAGAAAGGCAAGGTCAGGGGTTTTGTTTTCCCACTGGCTCATGTCAGGCAGCTCCTCTCCTGTAGTGAGAGGTTTCTTTGGGTTCTGGTCACTGCTCCCTCCCCATCCTCTTCAGGCCTAGGAGTGATGGAGAGTGGTCCTGGCTGCTGTATTATCTTCCACTGGCTCCCTTGACCCTGCCAACTTCATCTAACCCTCTTCAATTACTGCTTCGGAGTGTACTATTTGTTCCCTGCCAGGACCTTGATGATACTAATAGATCTTGTAAAAATAGTTAGGAGGTAGTAGCACTTGAACTCTGAGGCCAAATCTATTGTCAATTAGTGATTATCATTTGGACAATTGATCATTATCATAATTTCTATAGAGTCATTGAAATTATTTTTATGATAATTTAATTTGCCTTATTTTATTCTATCTTACAACCAAATGGATTAGAAGCATATTATAGGGAAGAAGCAGTTTGGGCTTGTTATATGACCTTGGTAAAGCCATGTCACTTTCCTGAACTTCAGTTTCTGGATGAGTTAAGTGGACATAGTAACTACTGCCTCTTAAATAATAAATAAGTTGGCACCTCCTTCAAGGTACTTGAAGGAAGTTGTCAGAGGAGCACAAAAGTTGACTGCCTGTTTTAAATTGTTCTAAAGGTACAATACTGGTACCTAAAAGCCACAAATGTATGCGAGGGTTAGAAGAGATGGTTAGAAGGGGGAGGCTGTCAGTACCTGCAATGCCAAAATGTATGTCATTTCAAGCTGCTTTCAGTAATGTTTTTTTTCTGTCAGAAGAGATTCTTTTGGTCAAAGTCACATGACTAAAAGCAGAAAACAATCTGAAGGCTTTGGAATAACAGTCTAAAATTGACCATTACTAGCATGTTTCCCCTAGGTCTCCTCGCTGAAAGCTACATCTAGGAATGACACACAGTCACGCAGCCTTGGAGTTTGGCAGCTGAGCATCTCTGGATCTCTGGCCTTCAGCACCCAGGGGATAATTCTTAAATCTACAAACTATCTCGTGCAGCATTTTTTTTCCCTCTCCTCTTCAAATAATATCCAATTACTGAGTGCTGTGCTGGGAGAACCTGGGGAAATGCTAGAAGGAAACGCAGCTGAGAGCCACTGTGGTTTGACAGCTCTCCAGCTACTTTCGAAATATTTTGGCAAAAACAAGATTTTAAGTAAAACTGTTTCCTTTGGTAACATACCCAAAACTGCAGGTTTTACATTTTCAGTACCATGATTTGGGCCAAAAGCAGAAAAAGGAAACACAAAAGAAAAATAAAAAAAAAAAAAATAAAAGGGAGGGGGGTGAAAGCCATTCTTGAGGGAGGAGGACAGAATCTAAGGAAAAGGGGGAACGCTTTGCACGAGCTGCAGGAATGAGGGTACGAAGGAAACATATGGAAGCATATTTAACATTCTCTCTTCACTTCTTTTCCTTGCTAAAGAATCTCCCCCTGTCAAAACAGGACATTCTCTTTTGCCCTAAGGTGGCCTGGAAGGGATTCTCTGGGGATGACCAGGCTAGGATTTGTGTTATTGTTTAGTATAGGGTGATTGATAGCAATTGGGGAGGGTCAAGCGATATGAGTGCTTTACTTGAGGCTAACCCACATTATAGCAGACACAGGAGGGGATGAAATGGATTAACAGTCATCTCAACCCGTTAGGTGGTCCTTAGAGAATATGCTCATCTTTTCTTGCTTCATTTTCTTCCTGATTGCAGCCATACATGAAATCCCTCAGTTCTTGAAAATACCAGGCTCCCTGCTCTCCCAGGGTCTTTGTAAGTACTGTTTTCTCTGCCCAGAATGCTCGGCCCCCAGCCTCCACCTTTCTTTTTCAGAGAAGGCTCCCCTTATCTTCCAGATGATGTTAGGTTGTCTTTCTAGCTGTCTGTTTACATATTCCACAATATTCTGTGAATTCTACACAGGCTTGTCAGCTGTCATATCCCCATGGCCTGGCATCCTGTGGGTGCCCAGTTAAGAAGTATCAGCCAGTTGTTTGACTGAACCTGCCTTCCTTTGCCTCCTGTTTCTCATTGTACTTCTTTCCTAATAATCTATTCCTCCTTTGTTTTTGTTTTCCCTTATGTTTCTCCCTCTCATTTTTTCCTATCATCCTTTCTCCCTTCTCCATATTTAAAGGCCTTGCCTAAAGCAAGGGTTTGTAGAAAACATGCTCTAAACTATAGGATGTTCATACTAGAAGGTTATTCAGAGATTATTTAATTAACCGCCCTCCAATTTTATATCTGTGCTTAGTTGTTCAAGGTCACACAGCTAGTAGGGAATAGAATTTAGATTAGAACCCTGTAATCCAGACTCTGTCTTTGGTCTTCCTTTGATTATCATCACACTGTATAAAGGGTTAGGTGAAAGGGAGGGGCTCCAAAAGTACTAGTCATTTCTCTACAAGTTCCCTATCATTCAAGAGTTTGAAGTCTCATTGGAGAGAAAAGACAGCTTCCTGGGTCCTTCCTAAAGAATTGCTGTTATAAAAATAAAACTGAGGGTCAAACTCTGTCCTCAACTTCCCTCAGTCTCAAGAAGACCCATCTACCTTGGAGTGCTAAGGAAAAGAATCAAGTTTGATATTTAGTCCCTAAAATTAATGTCTATGTGAAGAAAGTGAACACACAAGTTCAACACACTATTTAAAAGAGTACAAGAGACAAATGATGGTCCTCATCAATAATGATGATAGCAATAGCTGACACTTATTTTATTACTAGCCCTGTCTAGGAACCTGTCCCAAATGGCATGTATTTACTCATTTAATCCCCCAACAACCCTGTGGGTTAAGTACTAATATTGCTACTTTACCAGCGAGGAAACTATGGCATAAAAATATAAAATGACTTGTTCAATGACTTGTTTGTCTAGTAAATGACAAGCTGAGATTTGAACCTGAGAAGCTTATTCCAACGTCAACACTCTGTGGAACACTTTATAAATAAAGCTTCTAGCCCAAGAACAAAGATTTAAGGCTTTACAACCTCTGTGGAAGATCCCACTGGCATAACCAAGTTCTACCAGCCCTGATATAATGGTGAGTCAAAATCTTGGGAATGGTGAGTCTTTCACAATTGTATGTCTAACTGGCTGGCCTGGGCCTCGGGTACTGACTGATTCTGAGAATTTTGTTTTATCCTTCTGTTCTCTTCCGGTGATTTTCACTTGTTACCAGTTAATTCAGGCAACAGAGCTGGGGTTATATCCTTTCTCACACACTAAGGAACCTATCAAGGGCATTGTCATAATAGAAGTGAAAGTCAAGAGGCTCCTCAGAAAGGAGATTTGTTACTTTTTCACTCTGGCAATTAGAATAAAATCCAAATTCCACACCACATGGTCTTGCACAATCGAGGCCTTGCTCACTGTCTGAGATGCTCCCTGTGCTCCAGCCATTGTGACACCTCTCCAGCCCCTTGAACTCACCAACTTTGTCCTGTCCCAGGGCCTGTGTTCTTGTTCTTATGTGGCAAGTGGCTTCCAGAAAAAATAGTGCAGGTGTAGAACCATCTATCACTCCAGATAGTTCCTTTAGACAGTGTTGGATTGAGGAATATAAGGATTAGAAGAAAAGTGAACATGAAGGTGGTCTTTCAAGGCAATTAAGGGCAACACCTTTAGGATTAGGTCAGGATTGATTCTTCATTCTTCCACTTACTATCTCTATATTCTTCTATAAGTTGTTTAATGTCTTCATACATAGTTTCTAGCACTTAACTCCTAGAGATCTTTTTTAAGTGATTAAATGGCTGTGTGTGTGTGTTTCACCACAAATTCTGGACCACTGTTAGTTCTCAATAAAGGGAAAATAATAGCAGCAACAGCAGTAGAATGTGAATGGAATGGAAATCACTCTGCTAAGGATTAGGAAGAAATAGGTGGTCAAAATGTGGATGCACAAATGTAGATGCAGCAGACCCAGACCACACCTGAATAGGCCAGAAAGATAGGAGGGCAGATTATGCAAGTAACAGTTTTAGGAGGAGTTTTGTTTGTTTCTTTTTGTTGGGTTTTTGTTTGTGTGTTTGTCTGTTTTGAGACAGGGTCTCACTCTGTTGCCTGGGCTAGAGTGGAGTGTCATCATCATAGCTCACTGCAACCTCAAATTCTTGGGTTCAAGTGATCCTCCTGCCTCAGCCTCCTCAGTAGCTGGGAATACAGGCATGTGCTGACATGTGTTACCATGCTTGGCTAATTTTTCTTAATTTTTTGGTTGATTTTTTTCACTTTTTTAATTTCAAAATATTAAAGAACTAGAAATGTTTTTGGTTGTAAGGATCAGTTTTGTAATGCTTGAGTCACAGCTATAAGGGCAACCATCACACAAACAATGTTCATTGTACCAAGTAGGTAGGTTTTCACCCATCCCTTACTCCCCTCTCCCCTCACCTTGATTTCTACTGAGTTTTACATCTGTCTGTGCACATGTATGCTCATTGGTTAGTGCCAATTTAATAGCAAGTACATGCGATCTTTGTTTTTCCATTCTTTAGATACTTAGGAGAATGATCTCCAGTTCCATCCAAATTGTTGCAAAAGGCATTAATTCATCCTTTTTTTATAGCTGAGTAGCACTCCACAGTGTGTGTGTGTGTGTGTGTGTGTGTGTGTGTATATATATATATATCACATTTTGTTTATCCACTCACGAATTGATAAGCACTTAGGTTGATTCCATATCTTTGTAGTTGTGAATTGTGCTGCTATAAACATTTGAGTGCAGGTGTCTTTTTTATATAATGACTTACTTTTCTTTGGGTAGATACCCAGTAGTGGGATTGCAGGACTGAATGGTAGGTCTACTTTTAGTTCTCTGAAGAATCTCCATACTATTTTCCCTAAGTTGTAGTCCCACAAACAGTGTATAAACATTTCTTTCTCTCTGCATCCATGCCAGCATCTATTGTTTTCTTTAATAATAGTCATTCTGACAGGTAAGGTGATATTTCACAGTGATTTTAATTTGCATTTCCCAGAGGATTAGTGATGTTGCATATTTTTTCATACGTTTGTTGGCCATTTGTCTTCTTTTGAAAAGCTTCTGTTCATGTCTTTTGCCCACTTTTTAATTTCTGTATATCAATAACAGTCAATCTGATAGTCAAATAAAAGACTCAATACCATTCACAATAGCTACAAAGAAAATAAAATACTTAAATATATATATAACTAAAGAGGTGAAAGATCTCTACAAGGAGAACTATGAAACACTGATGAAAGAAATCACAGAGGACACAAACATGTCATGCTCATGGATTGGCAGAATTGACATTATTAAAATGCCCATACTGCCCAAAGTGATTTACAGATTGAGTGCAATCCCCATCAAAATACCAATATCATATCACAGATTAGAAAAAATAATTCTATACTTCATTTGGAACCAAAATTGAGCCTGAATGCCAAAGCAACCTTAAGCAAAAGGAAGAAATCTGGAGGCATCACATTACCAGACTTTAAACTATACTACAAGGCTACAGTAACTAAAAAAGCATGGTACTGGTACAAAAATAGAGACATAGACCAATGGAACAGAACAGAAAACCCAGATATAAAACCATCCACATACAGCCAACTAATCTTTGATAAAGCAGACAACAACAAACACTGGAGAAAAGAAGCCCTATTCAATAAATGGTACTAGGAAAATTGGATAGCCACATGCAGAAGAATAAATAGAATCCATCTCTCACTACTCACAAAATTTAATTCAAGATGGATAAAAGACTTAAATGTAAGTCATGAAATCATAAAAATTCTAGAAGAAAATGTAGGAAAAACTCTTGACATTGACTTAGGCAAATAATTTATGACTAAGATCCCAAAGGCAATTACAACAAAAATAAATAAATGGGGCTTGATTAAAAAGCTTCTGCACAGCAAAGGGAAAAATCAACAGAGCCAATAGACAACCTACAGAATGGTAGAAAATATTGACAAACTATACATCTGATAGAGGGCTAATATCCAGAATCTACAAAGAACTCAAACAAATCAGCAAGAAAAAATAATTTTTCTATTTTTCTTTTTTTTTTTTTTAGAGATAGAGCCTCACCATGTTTCTTGGTCTGTTCTCAAACTCCTTTCCTCAAGCGATGGGAGGAATTCTTTTAAGGTAAGTGTCTGAGGGGAGACATGAGGGGATGACAGAGGGTACATGAAGAGGGAAAAGATAAGAAGAAAGATGGAAAGGATGTGTAAGCATTGATTTATCTTTCTAATTGTTGAAGGGATGGTTGTATTGTCAGTCAAAAATAATATCACGTAACAGTAAGGTGATTGGACAGGGTAATCTTCCCAAGGTAAGGAAGTCAAAGTGAAAGCAAGATGTGTTTTCCATTGCCCTTGAAATCCCATTATGACTAGGGCAAGATTTGGTTTTATTTCTAAAACCCAGGTCTGCTTTGCCATAGTTGCTGCCTGTAGTCTCTGTAAAAAAGTATTCTGAGGCTGTACTTAAACTCCATTGAGAAAGGAGGCATGAATAATGAGCAACTTCTGCACAAACACAAATCTTGCCTTAAGGTCAACTCTGTCTGTGAACCTGGTCCTGTACTTAAAATGCCTTTTCTGCACATCATCCCACAACTGTATACTTGCTGTCACTCAGGTCTCAGCTCAAACATCACTGCTCAGAAAAGCTTTATCTGTCTACCCGCTCTTTGTTCCATGTAGTGTAGCTTTAATGATTTTAGGCTGGAAAACGTTTAAAGTGCTGCTAACTCCTAAGCAACAGCAGCAACAGCAAAGAAAATGACATTCAGTAAACCTCCCACATACCTTGCTTCAATAACACTATATCCTAATATACCTGACAAGGTAAATTATTTATTAATTAAAAGTAAACAAATAGTGTTAGAGAACATCAGCCAAAAATAAATCAGATTAAAGCATAATTACTATAAAGAATTCTTTCTGATGTACTTGGCTAGCCAGGCCATTTGTTTATTTGGCCAACCTTTATTTCAAATAATAACAAAAAATCACAAAGGGTGTTTGGGTTTTTTTCTATTCACTGAGAAAGGAGAAATGCTTCTGGGTTTAATAGACATATCAGATAACTGAGAAACAAGTTAAAGAGTGGAGATAGGAGTGGAGATGAGGGAGGTACAGGATGTCTCCGTTTTAACTGAGTACAGAGTTTAATCAGGAGATCATTGCTATTAATCCTGACCCTTTTATGGAGCACTCATTGTATAAGTGTCAGTTTTAAATAGGAGTCTATGTCCAACTTGTGGCAATGAGCTGTTAAAGAATTTCTGACTCTAAGTCAAAAAGCCACAAATGAAGCAGTGACTGGTTGCGCTCTCCTTGAGGTAGTAAAATTTCTAATGATAATATTTGGTGAAATAGCCTTATCTACAATCCATCTATTCCTCATGTAAAGCCTTGGTGCTATGATTGGAATGTTTGTCCCCTTCAAAGTCACGTTGAAATTCAGCATGTGACAGTTTTAAGAAGTGGGAGCCACTGCAGAAAGCCCCTACTAGGACAATGCCTAGTAGAACTGTGAGGTCAGAGCCACCACAGAGAGTCCCCACCAGACCTAGTGTGGCTCCAGGGATGGGCTGCCCCAAAGACCCCAAAACTGAAGAGCTACCAGTATGCAATGCCAGCCTGGGAGAGCTGCTGCACGGTGGAGCCCAGCAAAGTCCTAGGGCAGGGCTACCTAAGGCTGTGGGGCCCAACCCCAACCCCAGTGTGCCCAGTGGGTGGGACGTGGAGTCGGTCATCCAGCTCCCTCCGTTGGGTTTTGGGCTTACTTGACACCAGTTACCCCTTTCCTATTTCTCCCTTTTGGAACCCTAACCTATAAATGTCTGTCCCATCCTTGTATCTTAGAAGCACTTAACTTGGTTTGATCTCACAGATTCATAGCTGGAGAGGAGTTTACCTCAGGATGAATCGTGCCCTGAGTGTTACCCATTTCTGATTCAGATGAGACTCTATACTTTGGACCTGTGAGTTGGTGCTGGAACAAGTTAAGACTTTGGGGGCTATTGTGATGGAATTAGTGTATTTTATACGTGAGAAGAATATGAGTTTTGGGAGGGCCAGGGTAAGAATGCTATGGTGTGAATGTCTGTCCCCTCCAAAACTCATGTTGGAAATTAATTGCTGTTGAACAGTATTAGGAGATAGAACCTTTAAGAGGTGATTAGACCTCAGGGATTGGTGCCATTATAAAAGGTGGGTTTGCCCCCCCCCTTTTACTATCTCTCACCCTCTCTTGTTCTTCTTCTGCCATGAGATGACACAGCAAGAAGGTCCTTACAAGATGCTGGCCCCTTGATCTTGGACTTCCCAACCTCCAAGGACTTTAAGAAATAAATTTCTGTCCATTTTAACTTACCTAGTCTCAAGTATTCTGTTATAGCTGCACAAAATGACTAAGAAACACGGTTGCAAAATGCAGAATTGATGTTCAACAGGCAAATATTTGGTATAAATTTTAGATAATAGATTAAAAGAGCTATAACATTTAGGCAGTAACAATTATATTAAACTGTTGAAAAGTTGCCCTTTTTGAATATGGACACATTATATTATATATATTACATTATATACATATTATATTGAATATGGACACATTAGCTTTATCCAAAGAGGACCTTGCTGACACAGTTAACAAACCTAGAAAAATTTGAAGCTCATATTTCAGAACAGTTATTAATCAATCTGGAGACTAAATTCTCCCCAGGCACTTTATTCAGATTGACTTTTTAACTTATTGTATAGTATAAGAGACTTTCCTAAAATCTAATCAGAAAATAGCCTGAGATTTATAAAAATCAACTTAGGTGATCTTGGATTACAGCAGGGTTTCTCAACCTCAACATTTTTGTATTTTGGGCCAGATAATTCTTTGTTGTACTCTCTTGGGCATTGTTGAATGTTTAACAACATCCTTGGCCTCTATCCACTAGATGATAATGACATACCCTTCCCCAGTTTTGACAAACAAAAATGTCTCCAGATGTTGCCAAATGTTGCCTGGGTGAAAAACTGCCCCATGTTTATAGAGTAGGAAAACAAGCTCTCCAGGTACCCAGGACTTAGGCCCACAACCTTGTTCACTGGATTCAAATCTAATGACATTGCACCACAGAATCTGGCCTCTTTACTACTTCCAAAGGAAGAATCAAAAAGCTTCTGCACAGCTAAAGAAACTATCACTAGAGCACAAGTCAGAAAAATATTTATAGACTCTAGGCATTAATTCGTTGTTTAGAAAATACGCATGATAATGTAATTGGTCGCATGAGACAATAGAGTAGAAATTGTGGCTCCTGCAGATTAAATCTACTTCTACTCACAGAAATTCATGACACATGCATTGCTGCTGAGGTTGGTCTGGTAGCTTGGCCTTGATACAAAAACACAGGAGGGTAGGGATTCTTTAGTAGTAGAGCAAGACATTTCATGGTTAAGAACTTAGGCTTTAAGGCCTGATGTACTTTGAGGTGTAAATATACCTTTATATAAGATATAAGTATTTTGAGATCAAATGTCAGAGTTGAAAAGTCCTCAGAGACCTTCTAGTCCCACTTGCTGTGCAATGTAGGGATCCTTCGTTTCCTCCTGCTGTGGATCATAACTCATTTCACAGACCTTTTTGAGAATATATGAGAAGTATGAACCTGCCCCCAACACATGTACACACAATATGAAAGTTTACATTCTGTTGGGGAAAGATGACTGAGGAATTAATGAGATGCGGCTCATTAATAAGCCACATAATAAGATCATTATTTTACTGCACTGCCCAATATTACTATTATTAAAGACAGAAACAGGAGTTTGCAGGCTTTTGCCCTGAAAGAATATATGAACTCATTAGTTCACATATCAAGGGCTGCCTCACCTTGGGAGGGCTCTCAAAGCTCTAGGACGGATGCATTCCAGGAGGCTTCTCAGTTATCTCAGGTCTGTGACTGCCTCCCTGATCCTAAAAGACAAGACAGGTAAATATCTGGCTTTCAGGATGGGAGCCAGAGACAATGAGTACCCTAGGCAAGAGATGCACACCTGTGGTTATGAACAATTTATTTTGTAGAAATGGGCTTCCTGCTCTCTCCTGACTGTCTGCCTTAAGTCCAACAACTAGATCAAAGAAATATAGAGCCACTATACCTCTTCGTTATTCCTCTGTTAATTGATGGCTGTCTCTTAGAACTTAGAAGTTAGTCCTTGAAAGATTTTGTAACCATTTGTTCACTTAGGATAGAATACAATAGGCTAGAATTTGTTAGAAGCCCGTAAAAAAAACTTTTAACCCTAACCACATTACCTATTATGTAAATCTGTTACCTATAACAACCCACTACCTGTTATTATGTAACTCTGTTACCCTGGCAACTGATAATTGATATCTGTGATTATAAAAACCAATGTGACTCTAACTTCAAGGCTGCACTACTAACGGAGATGTGGTGTAGACTCCTGAGAACCCCTGCCTTATCTTAATTTCTTTATATAAACCTATAAAACTATACCTTAGTCTCTGTGTATTCTTATATTCTATTTCCTATCAATTTCTTATCCTCTGTGGAGACAACTACCTAAGGTTACGTGGGGAGAAGCAGCTGATCTCCTCGCGGCCTGCCCTGCAACATTCAAACAATATATTTGAATCGACATGGTCACTTATTCATTCATTAAGCAGATATTTATGAAGCACCTACTACATGTGGGCCAGGTTATGGTTTAGACATTTGGAAGACATCAGTGAAATCTTGCATTCATAGAATTTAGAATTTATATTCTTTGTTCACATTGCTGAATTTTCTCTGGTTTAAAGTTAATGTTTGGAAAATAATTAACTGTTGAAACATTCCATCCTTGCCAAGTTGTGAACTGTAAAAATAAAAGCTATGTCATGATCTTGTAGGGACTCCTTGCTGGATACAAGAAGCCATCTGTTCATTCTAACATGCCCTGCCATACTCGTTAGCAAGCATGCTGTTGAAGTCAAGCGTATTTTCCCCGAAATACCCACCTACCAAGATTGATAAAGTAATGTCTTGTAGGGTTATTGCGAGGATTAAATGAGATGCTCTAGATAAAAACTCAGCATACCAATCTGGTATGACTCTAAGCCTATCAGGTTGTGAAGTCCCTTTAAATATGGACTAGCTGTATATTTGAAATTAAAAAAATATGATTCAAGTTAAAGCAGTGAAAAAAATAAAAAGTCAAAGATGGTGTGGTGTGTGTATTTATATTTTTAAAATTCACTTTTCCTCATTTGCCAGGAAAAAAAAAAGCTAGTTTAGAAGTATGTTTTCTCAAGTTCTACATTTAATTGTAATCCTATCCCATAGGACTCACCTATGCTAGATTTTATCTAATGATTTTTATAATACTGAGAACCTCAATGAATAAAATAAAATCTATTTTTAAATAGATTGACCAGACATGTCTTCACAGTCAATTAATTCCTCAGGTGCATTATCCTGACATTAACAATCTAAGGTGCTCTGTAATTGATCACTCAAACATGTCCCATCCTGTTGTTTCAGAAGCTCAGCTTCTCTAAGTTTGAAGGGAAATCTTAGTATTTTAAGAACACTAAGGTGTTTGGTTCTATTATGTCCTTCCTGTTGATGAAATAGTTGATGTAATGTCCTATGTCCCATCTTTCTACCATTTCTTCATCCATTTCATGGCTTTGCAATACTAGAACAATTTTTAGGAACCTAGTAATTTCAAACATGATATTTAGATAAATTGCATTTGTTGAAGGTCATGTCAGTGACAGCTTTTCTTTATCATTTAATGTAATATGGCTGTGAAATTTGATAGAGGAATATAATCTGAAATTGCTAATTGCCTCACATTTGCATAATATGTGAGCTAGAGCACTTATTCTGTTGATCTTTTCCTTTACCTTCAATGTGGAATCCTTGATCTATTCTAAACTATAATATGGCCTAGATTTTGCAATATGATTTTCTAGACTTATATTTAGCATACTGCTGACAAGCTAAAATGTATTAAACTGTTTGAATCATCATAACCTAAGATTACGAACTTTTTTCCTCCTCCTTTTCCTTTACCTAGCACTGGGCCTGGCTCATTGGTTGCTACTTTTTAAATTTAATATATGACTTGTCATCTATAAATGGCCTTATAATTTCTGCCTTATGCATTATGGCGCCATTTTGAATAGCTGGTGATCCATAGCAAATACAAAGCACCTGACATTGCTTCTCTGTTTTGTATCAGCTCAGACATTTTTCCCAAGAAGCCCATGATTTTATGGTACTGAATAGGAAGAAACTCAGGAGAAGGAGACAAAACATTTTTATTAGTCTTGGAAAAAAATTACAGAATCAGACAATTAAAACTTCTCTAGTACGGACATGTACAAGTTTCACAATCATACTATTAAATTTTGCATTGGCAGATTATTCAAGGTGTGGTTACCTGATCAGCATGTGTCAGATATGTTGGCAGCCAACAGCCTTTCTTTGAAAATACAGCACATAAAATACTAGATCTAAGCCCAAGGCTAAACCAACACAAATATCTTCTCAAACCAAATTACGGGAGAGAAACTGAAGATGGGGTTTTGATAATTAAAAGCAAGAATCACCTTACAAAATTGCATGGTGATTAGGACTGAATTGGTACTTCTATCTTAAAGAGAATTTCTCTTATAATGAAGCATCTTATAATATTGAGAATTAAAACACCTATTTTGTGCATTATGAAGACACGTGTAATGGAATAAACTTGTGAGTTTTCTTGGGCATTTTGAAAGAGCATTTTGTGTTATTGTCTTTTTATTATTGTGGTAAAAAAAGACATAGCATAAAATTTACTCCTGACCACTTTTAAGTGTATAATACAACAGTGTTAACTATGTGCACCTCGTTGTGCAACAGATCTCTAGAACTTTCTCATCTTGTAAAACTAAAACTCTAGACACATAGAGCAAAAACATCCCTTTTCCCCCATCTCTCTATCCCCTGGCAATCACCATTCTACTTTATGTTTCTAAGAGTTTGACTACTTTAGATACCTAATATAAGTAGAATCGTGCAATTTTGTGTTTTTGCCACTGGCTCATTTCACTTAGAATAATGTCCTTAAGATTCATCCATTCTGTAGCATATGACAGGATTTCCTTCTTTTCTAAGGCTGAATAATATTCCATTGCATATATATCACATCTCACATCTTGTTTATCCATGCATCCATTGTTAGAGGACACTTAAGTTGTTTCCACCCCTTAGCTATAGTGAATAACGCTAGAAAACATGGAGTTGTTAAGAAATTAAAAGTCCTAGAAAATTATACCCATCTAAGATTTCATTCATGGTGATTTGGTGCTCTCATTGAATTGTAAACTTGGAAATACTTTTTAAGGTCCTAAGTTATGCAAATTTAGAATCTTGTTTTACTTTTTCTAGAAGATGTTTAGTTGGTGCTGAGTCACTCTCATTAATCCCTAAATATAATCTTTGTGGTAAAATCAAGTATCCTAGCCTGGAACACTCTATCTCTAGATGTCTGCGTGGAACATTGTTTTGGGTCTCTTCTCATTTATCATTTTTTCAGAAAGACCTTCCCTGACTCCTCTACCCCAACTGATAAGCTGACACTCCTGATAAACCTCACTTTTTTTGACAATAGTACATATTAGAATATGACCTAAACAGTAAGTCCTCACTTAACGTTGTTGATAGGTTCTTATAAACTGCAGCTTTAAGTGGAATGACCTATTGTAAAATCAGTTTTACCACAGGGTAATTGATATAGCCAAGATTTAAGTTCCTATGGCATATTTCTAATCACAAAAACATCACCGAACTTCTTAATAAAGACCAAAACACTTCTAATATTAAATATTGAAATAGATGTGAGCTATACATACATTTAAGAAAGTTTAATCACGTAAGATAGCTATTTGCCTTAATTAAGTTTTGGTGACTCAGTGAGTGATGGTAGTCATCATGGTGATGGCTTACATCAAGGAATAAATGTTTGCATAGTGACAATTGGAAGGAGGCCTCTTTTTAGCATGCAGTTCAAAAAACAACCATCACAAAAATGGCAACTTGCTGAGCACTTCTGTGCCACACTGTTTAGTCTTGTGCATCTGTATGATTATTATAGAGGACTATTTATTTGACAATAATTTAGGGTCATGCATTTTCCAACCCACTTATTCCAGTTCGGTGTCAGGGGTGACCAGGCACAGAGAGCCAACCCTGGACAGGACACCACGCCATCACGGGGCATGCTCACACACACCCACACTCAATCACACCGGGATCACGTAGACATGTGGATTCACCTAACGTGCATGGCTTTGGGATATGAGAAGAAACAGGAATACCTGCAGAAAACCCATGCAGACATGGGGAGATAGTGGCCCCTGCCAGGAATTACTTTTTTTCCTTCTCATCAACCTTGTAACAAAATGACTTTGAATGAAATGAAGTTATTTGAGGGCCTTCTGTATATTTATTACTTATTTATGGCTTGTTAGTTTATATTCTAATATGTGGTATTGCTTACAGTATTTAAAGTGTTTAAAAGAAGGTCTATAGTACTTAAAGGAAGGGACTTTATTTCATTCTCTTGTCTATTCCCAGCTCCTAGAACCATGCCTGGAAACTAGTGAACATCCACAGGATACTTATTGATTAAATGAATGAGTAACAAAAGAGTCTAATTATTCACAGACCCATACTTTTGGTTTGGACCCTACAACTATACAGTCTCCTTTGATTCATTTCTTATTTTGAGGATAAATGCATCAGTGAACAGGGGGCAGCTTAAGTAACAGAATTTAATACTAGCTTCTCAATCTATAGCCTTGATAGAAATTCAGTTTGAGTGTTCCATTACTGGAGAAATGTGATATATAAGATGTATCTTCTTTAGACTTTTATCATGTAATCCATCTAATACCTTTTTGTTTCTGTAAATTCTGACAGTAAATAGGTCTGACTGGCTTTGTGGATCAAATTACTTCTTGCCTGATTAAGTAGGTGTCCTGGTGTGTATGCAGACGAGGACTGCAGAGATTTAAGCAAGAAGAAATTGGCTTAAACTAAGTGAATGAATTTCATTAGCTACAGCAAGGTTTCCTGATTATCATAGTGACTTAAAAAATGCAAACTGTGTAGTAACAGTTGTCATCTAGCGAGTCCTCAGTCTGAGCCAGACATGGTGGGAAGAGAGTTATATCTCATGTAATACTCATGACTGCCAAAGGAAGGAATTCAAACGGGAATTCCTATTGCTATTTAACAGATGAGAAACCCAGGCTCGAAGAATTGTATGAGACTTGTCCAAGGTCATCAGGTAAGAACTGCCAGAGCTAGAATTTAAAATCCTGTGCATTCTATAAAAAAGGCATCTGCACTCGAATGTTTATGGCATCACAATTCACTATAGCAAGGATGTGGAAACAACCCAAGTGTCCGTCAATCCATGAGTGGATTAGTAAAATTTGATATATGTATACAATGGAATATGACTCAATTATAAGAAACGATGGTGATCTAGCACCTCTTATATTTTCCTGGATAGAGGTTGAGCCCATCCTCCGAAGTGATCTATCACAAGAATGGAAAAATAGGCACCACATGTGCTCGCCGTCAAACTGGCAATGACTGATCAACACTAAGGTGCTCACATTGGGGGCCCCCAAAGGTACCACTTTGGGGTGTGGAGGGTTGGGGGTGGGTAAACTCACAACTAGTTAGACACGGTAAGCATTGTGTGTGTGGGGGAAGGACATGCCTCAAATCATGGTTTGGGTATGGCAAAGTCATAACACGTAACCAAAATGTTTATGCCCCCATAATTCCTGAAATAAAACAATTAAACAAAAATTAAATGCTACATAGGCCAATAAAACACTAGATAATTAAAAAAATAAAATCACCAGAACCCACTTAGGAAATCAACATGAAAATGAATAAAGCACAAAATAATTTTTAATTTTCTTTAATCTAAAAGTAAAATAAAATAAAATCCTATGCCCTTGACTGCAAATTCTGTTTTCGTGACTGCTATGTATTTCTGCTTATGTTGAGATTATTGAGAGAAAACAAACCCCATATATTCTGATGGAACGACTCAACAAAATGGTTAACTTTTATTGACCTGAAAATAGAAAGAAAAAAAAAAAGACTTGTTTTAATTGAAAACAAATCATTCTCCTTTCACAAAGTTTGTCCTATATAGACCACTGCTGTGTTTTATTGTTCTCATAACCTCCCCTCTTTCTCTCTGTGCTTTGTGAAATTTCTGCCCGAGAGACTGTCAGCACAGTAGTTTTCTTAAAACCGTAAGACACTATACATTGAAAAGATGACATTAATAGAAGTGGAAAAGAGGGCAATTTGTCTTATGTTTCATTGCATGATAATAGACTGATCGCATTGATGGAAAAGTTTCTCTTAAAGCTCTCTTCTCCCTATCCCACTTTTCTCACAAAAATAGCATCCTTCACTCTAGACTTTCCACAATATTCTATAACACATGGCCTTTTTGAAAGTCTTAGACTTTGAGATAGTACTCAAAAAATAAAAGATAGGTCATGAACTTGATCCATTAGTAGCCAATGAGGGGCTTTCATCCATGAACTTGCTCCGAATTGGGTCACTGGCATTTTAAGTGCTTTTTGATGATGGAAAATAAATTAGGAGACATTAATATGGAAAAATACTGTCAGTGAAAACATAAATAGTGAATTTAGTTGATCAGAAGCTAAAATCAAGCAGGAATTTAAAGATATTGTCATTAATATTTTAACAAAACTGTTCTTTTACTTTTTCTGTTGTTAATTAAGAAGACAAAACTGCTGAGAATAATCTATGATGTTTGCTGGGGATGATTTTTTTCCCTGACAAACAGGTGCACTCTGTCGCCCCATATGTCTACAGCCTATCCAGAGCACTGAAATAACTGCCCTGTGGAAGAATTTGGGGGAAAAAGTTGTCAAATATTTGCTCTAAATCTCAGTTAAGACCAATATCTGATTAAAAAAAGATGAGCAAGTTGGCAAGTAAGATATATGTTTGTTGGAACTGAGGAGAGCTTATTCATAGCTAGCACTAAAAAGTATCTCTACAACTTGGCCAGAAGCAAGATAATGCCACTGAAAAATTTACCTGATAGGAATAAAAAAGTGATATACAACCTCATCTTTAATGAAAGTAATTGCTGGTGTTAATAATTTGGATTCACTCTTTTACTCAGTATCTTGAGGCACTATCTCTAGATAGAATCTTTTTGTTAACGTATCCTGAAATTAATACCTTTGTGTAGTAAATAGAGTAGAAACTGTTTAAAAATTAAGGTAAACTCTCTTGTTGATGTGTGCTTATTTACTGACTCAAATTATTATTTTAACTTGTATTGGTTTCCTATTGCTGTGGTAACAACTTACCACAAATTTATTTGAAACAAATACATATTTATCGCATTACAATTCTAGAAGTCGGGAGTTCAAAGTGAATCAGCAGGGCTACATTCCTCCTGGAGATGCCAGAGGAGAATCTGGTTCCTTGCCTTCTCCAGCTTCTAGAGGTTGCCTGCATTCCTTGCCTAATGGCCCCTTCCTCCATCTTCAAAGCTAGTAGCATAGCTTATTCTCTCTCTCTCTCTCTCTCTCTCTCTCTCTCTCTCTCCTTTTTTGTCACTGCCTTTTCTGACTGACACTACTGTTTCCTTCTGATAAGAACCCTTATGATTACATTTGCCACCCCTCACCTCCAGATAATTCTCTTCATTTCAAGAACTTTATGGTTATCTGTCAGTCCCTTTTGCCATGTAAAGTGATGTATTCACATGTTCTAAGAATTTGGGCATGGACATCTTTGGGAGAACATTATTTTGTCTGCCACATTAGCTACACTGCTGGGTATAGATACCTTTTTAATCCCATTTTAGCTGAGTCTAAAAATGTCAAAATATTTTTCCATTTTCTTTTTTTTTTATTTCAGGAAATTATGAGAGTACAAACATTTTGGTTATATTTTATATCTTTGCCTCTCCCTAGCAAGGGCTAGAGGCATGCCCTTCCCCTCTACAATGCTCACCGCTTCCCTCAGTTGTGAGTCTACCCCCCAACTCCTTGATTCCTGGAGAACACCATAATGAATACACAAATGCATTTTCATTATAAAATATGAAAATATTATGGTAAAACCAAGTCTTACCTCACCATCACATTTAATTTTCAGGTCCTTCTCTCAGGTAATCATTATTATTGATGAGCAACTTGTGTGCTAATAGGCCTTCCTACATTTTTGCATAAATGTCTTTATTCAAAAATGGTACAGGTATGGATTTTTTGGCAAGTGTATGTGATAATATACTGCACATTTTTATGTTCAAATAACTTAGTTTGCAATAAACTAGTTGATAAAATAAATATACTATTTCAGTTTAATTACCAGCCCTCTGTTATTTTTCTTATTTCCTTTTTAAAAATAAATTTTAATTCATGCTGCAATACCTTACACATGCCTCTTTGCAGACTTGTTAGCATGGTTCTCTACAGAAGATCTCTAGGACTGGAAGTGATGAGACAAAGGATACGTGCATTAAAAAATTGAACAAATGCCACAAAATTGCTCTCTGAACTGCCTGCACCAATCTACTACCAGCAATTTTGGAGAGTTTCTTTTCTCCCTCAGGCTCAGTGGTATTTGCTATCATGATACTTTTTTTTCCTAATCAAATTTGTTTTAAAAAATGGTATCCAATTCTCATTTTAATTTCCATTTCCTTCCAGACTGGGGAGGCTGGATGTCTTCTCATATTTAATGGCTGTTTGGGTTTCCTCTTTTGGAATTGTTTATTTCCATTGTTTCCCCATTTTTGTGGGCCATTGAATATTCATTTGTAAAAGTTATTTTTATATGTTGAGTCTTAACTTTTTGCTAATTATACATATTTCAAATATATTACGCTTTCTGTCATTTGGTTTAAAAATGTACTTATAGCACCTTTAGCATAAACAAGATTTAAATTTTGATGTAGTCAAATATATTATTCTTTTAATATTTTGCTTTTTATGTTTTTTTAAGATGACTTCCCTTATTCCCGACTTATAGATCTATTTTTCACATTTACCTTAAAAATTAATTTATATTTGTATGTTTAACCAATTTGGAATTTGTTTTTATGATTTCTGTGAGGTAACGATTTAACTTCATTATTTTTTAAATTAACACTCAATTGTTCCAACCCCATTTTTTAAATAATGTATTATTTCTTTAGTGGTTTGAAACATTATCTTTTACAAAATTCTCATACATGTTTCTAAACTCTTTATTCTTATTTATTGATATCTATTTTATTCTTATTTTAATATTGGCCAATTTTACTTTCTATATGTTGTTAATATGTTTAGATATGTTTTGATAATCTCTCGTTTTTGTTCTTCTTTTTAAAAAATTTCTTTGATATTCTATGGTTAAGGCTTCCCACATGAAATTTTGAATAAGCCTATCAGATTCCTTAAAAAATATCCTGCTGGAATTTGAATTTGGATGATTTAAATTTAGGACTAATTTTTGGATAAATATAGTAAGTTTCTCCATTTATTTATTTCTGTCATTCTGGATAATTTTATGGTTTTCTTTATAAAAGTTTTGCATATTTTCAGTTAATTTCTAACTATTTTAGAGTGTTTTCAAAATACTTCTTATTTATTGTCTTAACATTCCTTTAGCATTTTAATTAAAAACTGATAACAAAGAAAACATTTGCCTTGTTTCTAATTTTTATCAAACATTAAATGTGATGTTTCCCTGTAGTACTTTGTAGATACCTTTTATCAGTTAATGAAGTTCATTTTTGGTTTTCCTAAAATATACAGTGTTGACTTGGTTTGTAAAAATTTGTTTAGGTTGGTATTTTAACATTGTGTCATTGCCTTTTAACTTCTGTGGCCGAAGCGTGAAACTTTAAGCATTGGGCTATGTGGTCTTTTGACCTTGGAGGGTGTTGCCAGATACTCGGGACACCATACTGCCTCTCTGAACATCTACTCACACTCTAGTCCCTACTTGAGGAAGACACCTCTGAGGCTTTCTCCTTTGCTCTTGAGTGGAAATGACGATAAAGAATTAAACTGCTGGGTTATTTCTACTGAAACACCCAAATGAATTGTCCAGAAACCAGTTAAACCTGGCCATCTCTTTAGCTGTCATCATCTCCTATGTGAGTTTGAAACTGTGTCTTTGATTCTGTTACATATGTCAAACAAGAAGAAACGCATTCAATAATAAAAAATGGGTAAAAATCCTTCTCATTTTCTCCTGAGTGTTATGGATTTGTACATTAAAAAACCGTATTTTTCTTCTCTTTCTTTCTTTCTTTCTTTCTTTCTTTCTTTCTTTCTTTCTTTCTTTCTTTCTTTCTTTCTTTCTTCTTTCTTTCTTTCTCTCTTTCTCTCTTTCCTTCCTTCCCCCTTTTCTTTCCTTCCTTCCTTTCTTCTTTCCTTCCTTCCCTTTCTCCCTTTCTTCTTTCTCTTTCTTTCTTTCTGACAGGGTTTTGCTCTGTCACCCGGGCTGGAGTGCAGTGGCATCATCATAGCTCGCTGCAACCTCAAACTCCAGGCCTCAAGTGATCCTCTTGCCTCAGCCACCCAAAGTACTAGGATTACAGGTGTGAGGCACTGCACCCAACCTTATATTTTTCTCCTTTCTAAGTAATTAATGATTAAATGGTTAAAGAGGAACTATTCAGTTTGTTTAATTAAAAACAGAGTTCAGGGAACTTGGAAAGTTGTTCTGTTTTTATTTTTTGAGTATATGCACAGTGCTTGCCCTGCAATAGATCACACTGCAAACACCTCTTTGCTCTCTGAAACAACTCTGCAGCATCTCTGTTTGGTCAAAGTCTCATACATGTTACTTCTGTTGTCATTCACTTAACTAGAACTCAGTCACATGTGGCTATAACTAACTGCAATGGAAGCTGGGAAATGGAGGCTGGCTGGGTGCTCAGGACAAAGAGAAGATAGGTTTTTAGTGATTAGCCAGCAGTTTTTGCCATAGCTAATACGTAACAGACCCAGAATTTGAACCCAAGTCTTCTGCCTACAAAGTCTATGTCCTTTTTGTTATATCATAATGTCTTTTATCATTTACTAAATAGAATCACAAATTAGTTTTGACTCAGAATAAATATCATGTACTGAATCTTACTGATAATTAGCATAGTAAGACTGACCAATGAATAAGGGTTCATTATTAGTACCCTTTATTATTCTCTATCTTGCAGAGAATTGCCAGCCTCCTTTTCAACTGCCCAAACCTCCAGCCCTATGCAGCATTTCTTTTTATTTTTAGTGCTACTGTGTCCAAGACTTAAGCTGGAGCTCTGCCCTAAGCCAGGTTCACAAAATAAGTTTCTCCTTTGGCCTCCATGTTAGGTACCCCATTGCTGTTCTCTGCCAGAGGAGAATGCTGCTGCTTTCAAAAGATTCTGAAGGGAGCATTCTTTACCTGAATTAGTTGTCATTGGAGGTTGCCACGACCATAAGGAAATATGCCTCACTTACAAAGTTGTGGGCATGGCTCTAATTCCAATGGCTTCTTAGTGGACAGGTTTCGTTCTTCATGCCTCTGGGTTGTGTTTTGAATAAGCTGCTTAATCTTGCTGAGGATTCCTAATATATGACACAAGTTTAACTCTCAAAACGTGACCTTACATTGGAAATCAAAAAAAGGGGGAGATGTAAAAACATACCTATCCAGTACAATGAACAGTATTTGGGTGATGGGCACACTAAAAGCCCCAACTTAAGCATTATAAAAGGTATCCATGTAACAAAAACATTCATACCCCCTTAATATTTTAAAATTTTTTAAAAAAGACCTTGACCTTAAATAGAATTTGGAAAAGTTGTTTCATTTTAATTTTGTCAGAATATAAATCATGCAAGCTCTGACATACATCACCAAATTCTTTATTGCCCTTCAAGATAACCCCCCAATGGTCTTTGCTAGCTTTCTTTTTTGTTTAATAAATGATACACCACCATCAGCTATGTTTATGAAGTAGCTGAATGAAAAAAAAGGGCCAATCAGTATATTCTGAATTACTAATATTTATTAACCAAGATATGACTAAACCAGCTACATATTCTTTAAAAAGTCTTGAGTGCCTTTTCAAGTCAATCTGCTGGTATTTGTACTTACTTTTGCCATTTTAACTTTTTGGCATTGTAACAAGCATATTGAATCTTCTCTAGAATTTTTTTTTTTTTTACGAGTGACTATGTATAAAATTGAGGTCTGTGAAATGCCAATAAGATATGAAAACTTTTTATTTGTTTTCATTTCTCCATTGTCATCATAAAGAAATTCTCATTCAGTAAATTCAAACAGTGAGTAAAAATTGACCTAACTTATTACCTCACACAGTATGAGATCAAGAAAATGTAGGATTAAGGTCATAAGCATATGTGTTTCTTTGCAACTTTCTTTGAACATCTTGCTGTGTGTAATAGCAGTTTAGAATAAATTCTGAGTTTCTAGGTGCCACTGCAAATCAACATGCAAAGCTGCAAGCTCTACACTCTATAACTGAGGGCTAAAAGGATCTCAGATAAACTATTTATAATGATCTCTTTTTGAACATGATTTGTGGACAATATTTTATATTTTTAGACATCCATTTAGATATCATGTTATGCAACGGTTTGCGTATTTTCAGTCTAAGCTATTAATATCTATTAATATTATTATCTACTATTATATTAATATTGGTAGCTATTGCCCTAGTTCTTGCCTGATCAATTAGTAATAACTATTTATCCTCTGGGTGACTTCTAGGAACAGGGTGGCATTTTGCTGCTGCCACATGCCCATGAACTTTATTGTTCAACAGTTAAGTGACATTTAGCTCAATTCATTTATAAGGTTGGCTTTGATGTCAGGTGTAAAAGGCATGGTTGATTTTAGTGCTGCTTCTTATTAGTATGAACTTATTAGAGAAAAACAGCTGACACCTGATCATACATCACAATTTAAGTGTCCTAATGAGGACAAATATATCTCTTGTTAACAGAAAAAATAATTTAAAGAGGTTTATTTTGAGCCGAATGTGTGTGACTGGCCCAGGGCACATGACCTAAAGAGGTCCTGAGACAATGTTCCTGTGGTAGCTGGGTTACAGTTTGGTTTTATACATTGACAGAGACAGGAATGACATGTAAGATCCCGAGTCAACACTTGGAAGGCGCACATTGGTTTGTTCCAAAAAGGCAGGACATCGTGAAGTGGGGCATTCCAGGTTATAGGTGGGTTTAAAGATTCTTTGATTTCTGATTGGTTAAAGAAATGAAGCTTTGTCTAAAAGCTTGTAATGTTTTAATTTAAGGATGTCTGTTAATCAGAGACAAGCCATATATGAAACCCAAGTAATCTGGTAAGTAAAGCGATGGCTTGCAGGTGTG
>CAUYRT010036921.1:0-15182 GCA_963574885.1 Lepilemur ruficaudatus | reverse complement strand
CTGAGCCTTACCCTTCCCCCCTCTTAGCTGAAGTTAAGTTTCTGTTTCCCAGGAATGGTGAGGTTCGTTTTACCGCCAGTAACCTCATATACATATCATGCTGCTGATTGGTCAGTTCCTTCTTTATTTCTAATTTGCATTATGATTAGGCGTTCCCCTCTTACTTGTCTATAAAAGCTATAACCTCATGCTCAATAAACGAGACTTGATCAAAATACTGTCTTGTCTCCATCTCTCACGTCTCTTGTCCTATCTAGCTCCCACTCCCTCCTCCAGGTTCTGCGAGTAACGTACCCGCGGGTCGGGACAGACAACAATTTTTTTTGGATAGGTATGTCCCATGCAATAGTCTGCTGTCTATCTGAAGTTCAAACTTAAGTGAGCATGCTGTATTTTTATTTGCTACATCTGGCAACTCTATCCCACCCAAATCATTTCACAAGATCTGCTGCACAGACCCCTAGGTATCATTATGGCAAGAAGGGAAACGGGAGAATTCCTGCATGTGACTGCACAGAAAATATAAATTGTCTGAGAAAACACTGAAGTGACTGATATTTTCTATAATCGACTAGATTAAATTATTTTCTAAGGGACAGGATGGAGGTCCTAGATTAAAACTAAATTTAGTTTAGTAAACAAAGAAAATGACAATCCTGTACAAATGAATTCTGTGGTTTGAAACATTTTATCTGCTTCAATTTGAACTTCACAACAGTCCCTTGAGGTTGTCAGAAGGGCATTTTTGATGTCAATAAGGAAAAGTTGAAGTTTAGAGATGTCCAGTGACTTGCCCATGATCATTACTTGACAAGTGGGTGACTGAACCTATATAAGAACTCACTTATTAATAGTTCTCCTGGTTTATTTCCACACCCCCCCCCAAAGAACTTTTTACCTATGTGCAGAGACATGAATAACACAGCTAAAAATGTTTGGACAAGATATCATTCCCTGTTTGATGCAGGAACCTAAGCCCTTAGGAATATAATTCAAGAAAGTTTCATGGAAATTGGGCTTTCTCGAGGGTTAGATATGAGTTGGCTTGAGCTCTGAGGTCATATTCAAACAAGATCTTGCCAATTCCCACCACTGTTTGCCTAGAGATGAATTTCTACTGCCAAACACTAGTGGTCAGAAAAGAGAAAATTAACCTTCAAACATTGTAATCCTGTTTGGAATTTTTTTTAAAAATTTTTTTCTCTGGAAGGAAGAAAATGAATCTCTGATTATTTTATGTCCACATAGATCCCTTTGTTTGTCTCTTGTACTTCATGTGTGCATTCATATAATAAACACCATTCAATTATGACCTGGCGACCACGTCTTGTGCTACGTACTAGAATATGAAGATGAGCAAGACACATGTGTTTCTCATGTATTTTCTGTTTCTTGAATAGAAAATCTGAAGATTCGAGGGGACCACTCCACTGATGAGGGAGTCCTTTCTGCATTATTCCTGCCAAGTGATCTTCTGGATTAGTGTGGGGACTAGAAGTGAAAGAAGACCAACCTCTTCCTGAGGCACTATTTCAATGCTATATGCATAGATTTAGATACTATTTTTAGATAACAAAAATTAAGGCTATAAAAATTAAGAAAGAACATGTGCATATAAAGATGATGTAGGGGTATAGGAAGCCTATCTATTGTGATGATTCCAAATACGGGTGATACCAAGAGCACAAATCAGGGGCGTTTTGTCTGCAAATGAGCCTGACTCAAAAGAAAATCTCCCACTACGCTACCCTGAAAAAACTGCAAACATTTGCTAATTTATCTTTAATGAAAGAAAAAAATTATTTTAAAAAGTAATCCGTATAGCTATCTTCCTCCCTGGGGGCAAAAAAAAAAGAAGAAGAAGAAGAATTGGTCTAATTTTTTGCTACTTATTCCAGAATCCCATAGGAAAACATTCATACACTTTCTGAGTCATGTCTCACTCTCCCCGCAAGTAAAAAGTCAGGTAAAAAGAGTCTTAAGATACATTTTATCTAGAATGTAGACATTAGAACTATGTGAGTGTTCTTCAACAAGAGCTGACAGTGTCCATTTCGCTTGTACCTTTCCCACATCCATTGAAAAACTTTTTCAACTAAACTAGAAATGAGCAGGCTTGGCCGGGCGCGGTTGCTCACGCCTGTAATCCTAGCACTCTGGGAGGCCAAGGTGGGAGGATCGCTCAAGGTCAGGAGTTCGAGACCAGCCTGACCAAGAGCGAGACCCCGTCTCTACTATAAATAGAAAGAAATTAATTGGCCAACTAAAAATATATGTAAAAAATGAGCCGGGCATGGTGGCGCATGCTTGTAGTCCCAACTACTCGGGAGGCTGAGGCAGGAGGATGGCTTGAGCCCAGGAGTTTGAGGTTGCTGTGAGCTAGGCTGACGCCACGGCACTCTACAGCCCGGGCATCAGAGTGAGACTCTGTCTCAAAAAAAAAAAAAAAAAAATGAGCAGGCTTACTTGAAAAAGAAAGCTTATTAAGGCATTAGATTTCAAAACCCAGCTTGGGTTTGGAAGTCCCTAGGAGAGATCCACATCCTGTCACAAGGCTAAAAAGATCAAGAACATAAAGAATACATTTGCTAAAAAAAAAAAAAAAAAAAAAAAAACTCTTGAGAAGATGTTATTTATATATCTCCCAAGCTAAACATTTGCTTCCTTAATATTGTCATGAGTTTACAAATTTCTTAGCCCACAGACTTATGCTATTCTTCTTCTTGAACAAAAAGGGATACATATTCAAAATTTCTTCAGATTCACTTGCTGAAATTACACAAATCTGGGAGAAGACAAAGGTAGAGTGATAATTTCAAAAGTAGTGAAAACACGTGTCAACTTACTGTAGTTTGTGTGAAGTTTTTCCCTCATAATCTTTTGAAGTGTCATAAATGCATAATAATCTCTGAACCACCCAAAGCAGTTTCTCAAGGCTTTTTACCTTGGAAAGAGTGTCCCCAGCCACTGGGATATCCTCCCTTGACTTGTGTCCAAAGATATTAAAGGTCAATTTCTGGTACTGCTTCTAAGTTAAAATCAGAAAAAAGTAGAATCTAAAGACAGGATAGGTTCTTAAGCAAATTAGATCCTGGTGGATCTTCTTAAAATTTGGGCACTTTTTTCCCCCACTCCCAGTTTATATCCTTGTTTCCAAACTTTACTGGAAATATGTTTGTTTATTCAAGAAATACATCTCAAGCCTGCCATCCTTCCTTTCATACTTAAAGATATACAGTTGTAGGTTCATATATTAAGTTTCTCCTAGTATTAGGACTATATCTTGCCTATCTATAACTTTCATTTGACACTCATTTTGGAATCTTAATATTATTCTTACTTAGTCAATTATTTTTCCTTTGCCTACAAGACAAAATGACCTTTGTTCACTAACTTTCTTCTTTAACTCTCCCAGAATATTGAAATGTACTTTCATGCTGGAGTAAACACAGGTGAGTTTCCTGCCGGAGTCTCTGCTGAATTGCTGTTTACACCACCGCACTCTGCAGAAGAAAATCTTATATTCAGAACAAAACAAAAGCATTTGCATTCTTGCTAAGATATTGATAGAACTAAAAAAGATATAAGAAAACGTCTATTTGGGTGAGACAAGGGTGAGCCAGTGACAGAGGGTCTGTGGAGGGCTTTTTACATTGAATGAAGTAAGTATAAGAATGATAATGTAGACCCCCTTTCCAGGAGCAGGAAATTATTTTTTTATGACTTTATAAGATGGGAAGGGTGTGACTGAATAAAGAAGATATGATTTAATGAAAAAGCCTGAGATACATGTCAAGTTCCCTTTCTGCTCAACTACTATTGTCAAGAATACAGAAAGAGGGAAAATTACTATAAGAGAAATGAACAGATGGACTCACTGTTTTGGGGAAACAAGAAAACATTATTGATCCACATGAGCCCTCCACAGACCCTCTGTCACTGGCTCACCCTTGTCTCACCCAAATAGACGTTTTCTTATATCTTTTTTAGTTCTATCAATATCTTAGCAAGAATGCAAATGCTTTTGTTTTGTTCTGAATATAAGATTTCCTTCTGCAGAGTGCGGTGGTGTAAACAGCAATTCAGCAGAGACTCCGGCAGGAAACTCACCTGTGTTTACTCCAGGAATCAAATATTAAAAGATACCTTCAGAGGACAATTGAGAAGGCTATGTCAGAGGTCTACTGGGATAAGAAATGGAGACTCCCAGGGGCTGTTCTGGAATATTTACTCTGGGGAAAGAGTAAAGTCACAGTGGCTTGATCCAAGTGTGGCGCTAAAGCACCTACAAGCCCAGAGAGGGTGGGGTTGCTGTGGTGATAGGACTGTTCCTGATACCAGCTTGAGCTCTGCCCAGTTACCAAATGACTCGTACATGAGAGAGGGGAATTAAAAACAGGAAGTATAGGGCGATGGTTCTCTTTAGACAGCTTTGAGTTTAGGTCCAGAATCTAAATGTTATCAGCTTTAAGACTATGAGAAAATTGTTTAGCCTCATTGAACCTCAATTTCCCCATCTGTAGACAGGTAGAGATGACAATGCATAGAAATGCTTTGCAAAGTGCCGGCCCAGAATAGGCACTCCATCAGCAGCAGGGAAAACCCAAACAATGGAAAACTGAAAGGACCGCGACGCTGGCCAACACTGGACGTGCGAGCAGGGACCAATACTACAGATGTCAATGGACTAAGGCATTTTAAGAAAGTTGAATTAGTGACTAGTGTCAAATGCAAATGAGAGGACAAGGGAAAAATAAAGATGCAAGGTGACCATTGGATTTATCCAGGTAGAGGTATTGGTGGTGTAATGGAAGAGGGAAAGCCTTGGATGCTGTGATCAGTAGGCTGGCTCTGTGTACAGTTAGAAAATTACTCATAAAACACTATGGGGTCTCATATATGTTTAAAGCGGAGGAAAATTGTGCACCCATTTTGAGCTGGTACAAGGAAATGGAGACATTGAAGATACAGGAACGCCAGCGCTGCTCAGCGATTGGCCTTACCGTACCGTGGGGGCTTTCAAACCCATCTGGGTCCTCACTGCTACTCAGAAACTCCCTTTACTCTTACTCCTCTCTTCTGTCTCCCAATGACCGTTTTGTTATCTTCCCAAATTACCTTAAACCCTGGACCTCACTTCTTACCCTCTCACTCTCTGTAGAGGTCTTTACCTCATACTCCAAAGGAAGAGAGAACAGGTCAGCTAAGAAGTTGCTGTCCTTCGCCTGGATGGGTGGAGTGTGGGAGGGTGAGCAAATTTCATCCATGAGGTGACAAAGAAGAAGTATCTTGGAGGGAGACACAAATTTCAGTAAGTACCAAAAGGAGACAAAAGGTTTTGTCAAGAGTGTGGTTAAGGACATTGACGAGGTTTTTATCACACAGGGAAGGCTCTGGAAAACAGCACACACAGAATCTCTAGGGAGGCCAGTCCTGAGCAGTGGGTCTTAGAGGGTGATAAGCAGAGAAGGTGAGGATGGGGACAAAGGTTCAAACTGTCACCATGAGATTTCTTCCTGGAGTCAGACAAGGACGTTCCTGGGAAAAGCACACATTTCCAAGAAGGAATAAAGTTTTAGTTGGGAGTTAGAGGTGTATAGACGAGGGCTGGGAGCTGGGGTGAGAGTAGAAGAAGGGAAGGGGAGAAAGAAGCCTTTTTTGACACCCTAACCATTAGCAAATGTCCATTTGTAACTTCAAAAATAAAGACAGCATTTTTAGGAAGAAGTGAGTTTTTAAACAGGAAAAAGTGCCTAGATGTAGAATGTACACAGTACCAATTACTACGTGAATGAAAGAAAGAGGTACAGGAGTATGCATAACATATTAAGTGAAAAAAAGGTTACAAAACAGCTGTTTGTGTGTGAAAAAGCACAGAAAGATCCCCCATGCTAAGGGACGCTCTCTGGTTTCAGGGGCAGGTCCCCAAGGCCTACACAATTCTGGGACCTCCTTTAAGAGGAAAAAATACAATTTTGTGGGTGCAAATTAGCTATAAAAGTACATATTTGTTTAAGGGAACCCCAGCTCCATTATTTCCACAGTAAATCTCTCTCTGCATGATTTTTATAGTTTTCTCTGTGCTTATCCAATATTCATTGCCTACAATGGGCATGAATAACGTTAGAAAGAACTAAAGTTATTTTTAAACAGAAGCATAAATTATTTCATTTTTTTATGCCAGCCATACTGTCCATCTACTCATTAGATTTTTTTGTAATAATCACTAAAGATGGTTTCTACTCGGGAGGACTACAGAGTTTGAGCTCCTGTTGTGAATTTACGATGCATTTCTAGAAAGTTGTTCACAAAGTTCCTAGCTTGAGCTTACCCTTGAATTTAATTTGCTTATGTGAAGGACCATAGACATCGACATTCTAAAACAAGAGGAAGTTCAAAGTCAAACGACTTCTTTAATCAGTACAACCATTTTTTTTCTTAAAACAAAACAAAACCAAAACAGCAACTACACAAAAACATGAGCGTGCATTTGTGCTGATTTTAGTAACCGAATTTAAATGGGTTTACTCAAACTGGGTTACTTCCTCCCGAAAAAAGAGTTGTCACTGTATTAAACATTCTTTCTAATAGCATGATCTCTTCCTCATTTTCTTGTGGTCGCAGCTGCCTGAACACTTTCAACTGGAAAGTGCCTTTTGCTGAAGGATTTCTTTAGTAACAGGAAGTGACTGCGCGAGAGAAGTTTTATGCTGCTTCACTTCAGGCAACAAGGAAGTACATGACTGACTGTAAATGATTTGGGGACTGTCCCCATAGATTCTTCTTGGTGAATAAACCATTGAAGGGCACACCGAAATGAAGTAGAAAGAAGGTGTTTTCTTACCTTTGGAGAACAGGAATTTCTGGGACGTGGCGCGGCCTCCGTGGTGGCCCCTTTTGCATCAGAAGCATTTCTCTCAATCAGATCCCGGATGTGACTGTCCAGCTCCATGCTCTCACATCTGCCCAGGATGTGAGACACGGGAAAGTCACATTTGACAGAGGTAATTAAAAATTATGCAAGGGTGCAGTGAGTTTTTGAATGACACGGAGGTGTTATTTGTGTATGATACCTCTCTAGAATCTCCCAAACTCTAACCTTATTTTGTTTTCATTAGTCCATGACATAAAAGCACTTTGAAAGAGTATTGGAGTTCGATTTTTCCTTACTTGCACACTTATACAAAGTGGTCAAGGAAGACACAGACAAGTGTAGAGATTTTCATAGTATGACAACAAGGACAAGAACTGAGCACCCACAGCGAGCCAGGTACTTTAATACAGTTTTCTTATTCAATGGGTACAACAACCCGTTGAAGTAGTCACTGTCTACTAACGTACATGAAGTCAACTGTGAAATATTTGCCAGACCAAGATCAAACTCAGATCTGTAGAATTCTATAGCCTGTCTTAACCATTTTTGTTGTGTATTTTCAATTAACCTGGGAACAAATCCCTAAGCAACTACTTGCTGCCAGATGGAAATATTATATCATAGCCGAAGAGTATCTGAAAGCTACCTTAAGGAGAATCTAGCCCAGTGGCTTCATGTAGCTGAGAACCAGAGTGAGCCACTCACTATCACATGACCATTCCCTGAAAACGCCAAGATTTAAACCAGATCTTCTCCTCAAATCAGATTTTTCTTTCCCTTTATATCGTGCCAGCATGACAGAGAAATTTTCTCATTAAAAACACAACTCAAAACAAAAATGCATTAACTGTGTAATTTTTTTATGTATACTTTTTTTTGCCTGCCTCATCATTTCTCACTCCCTAAAAATAACCCCTTGGATTGGGGGAGGAATTTTTACAGGAGTAGTTCTCAAAGTTGGCTCCAAATAAAATAAAAATGTAGATGGATGGCCTGATCATGTGTCTGCCCAATCGTCCACCTTCTGTGACACTGGTGCCCGGGGAGTAGGCTGTGGTGGCCATGCTTGCTGATGCGTCTGGACCTTGCTTCCTTGGTTATAACTGATCGGACCAAGAGGAAACAAGAGATCCCAGCTTGGCCAGTGAGATTCTCTTCTGTGTGCTGTACACGCTTAGAGGCCAACGGTTATCCCCTCCCCTTTTCACTTGGACAGGAGGATGACGGCTCAGCCTCAGAGCTGCGGCCCTGCACCCCCTCTTGTGGACATGGTTCAGCACAGGTCCATCAGGACTACAGCCAAAGGGGGACCTCATGGGGATGGTGGGTTTCTGAATGTGGTGCAGACGGAGCCTTGGTGTGGTGACCTCAGCCTCATTGACTTTGGCCACTACAGGAAGAGGAGAAGTGACAGCAAAGAGAAGAGAATCACGTGGTGGTGCGGGGGGGCTGGGGAGAGCTTTGGTCACAGCTATGGAGAGAGTGGGTCTCGGTGCTGACCACCGTGGTAGGGAGACGGCTTGAGCACTCAGGGACCCAGCAGAGAATTGAAAGCACGCAGGAGGGGTGGAGCTCCAGGGATGGCATTGCAGGTAGGACTTCTGCTCCCTTTCTTTTCTCATTGCCTGTGTTACTTCCATTGCCCTTGTCACTATAATGAGTGTGCCTCACACTTAGCAGATGAAGCCTCTGAAAGAAGCCCTGCGATGCAGTAGAAAGTAAATAGGCTTCTAAAGTTAAACATAACCGCGGAACCTGGTGTAAGTCCCTTAACTTCTGTGAACCTCATTGGCCCGGCTTGTAAAAAGAAGAAAACAATGTAGTATTAGTGACACCATACGCACAAGGCTTAGAACAGTGCCAGGCATGCCACCGATGCTCAGTAATTGATAATACTTGTCATTATTCTGAGGGTCTGGCATAGTCACCATGCTAACAAACGAGTTTGGAAAGCAGGAACCACGAATTTAGTATACTGCTGAAAAGAAAAATAATTTGAAAAGCACAAAAATTTCCATTTGTTCAAAAGATAATCAAAAAGTTTAGTCACATTTTAAATAAGGGACAACCATGTCGCCTACTTGAGTTTTGGAACATCCTTAGCAAATCTTTTAGATTATTCCTTAATTAATGTAAGAATGTAGTATATGAAAATATTTTACATTCTGTTTTTAATTAGTGAAATTCATTATGTTTCATGAATTTCAATTGGCCCTAGATTTATTTTATAAAAGAAAATATTTCTCAAGGTTTATTTTTTCCCTAAAAAGCTCAAAATTCTGACAATTGAGAGGCAGAATTAATTAAAGCTCATAAACCCTGCTTTTCTCTTTAGATCACTTCATAATTGCATCTAACATAGTTATACTCTTAATATAGCACTAAGACCTGAGGTTTGCAATAGAATAGAAAAAGGAAAACCCCCTACCAAACTTTTAAACACAAACAGAACAAATCCTATATAATCCTTGCGTTAGTTCTGCAGGGTACATACTATCCTCGCCTTGGGATGTGGTCCCTGAATCTGCCCAGCTGATTAAGTGAGAATTGTGACACCCTTGGTCAGATGTTAGGAGAAGCTTGGGAGAGAAGAGATGAGGAGCAGGAAGTCACTCTCACCCTATTCTTTCCGTAACTCCCTAGTTTTTAAAGTTGTGAGTTCTTGACCAGGTCCATGGATAGGATTCAGGGGGTCCATGAATCATCCCTAATAAAACTAAATAAAAAATGATATGTGCTTATTGTCTCTTTCTGAGGACAAGGTCTATAGTTTTTATCAAATTCTTGTTCTGCTTGAAGGCTGGAACACACTGACCCAACTTTAGTTACTGTCATGAGTGACTACTTTCAAATCAAATCTCACTGTGGCTTGCTTTCTTTCTTTTTTTTTTTTTTTTTTTTTGGTCTAAGAGTACACTTTAATCTTTCTTTCTTTCTTCCTTCCTTCCCTCCATCCTTTCTTTCTTTCTTTTTCTTTCTTTCTCTTTCTTTTCTTTTCTTTCTTTTTCTTTCTTCCTTTCTTTTCTCTCTCTCTGTTTCTTTATTCCGTGGAGAAACTATAAAAATTCAGAAATGGATCTTTTAATCAAACACAGTTACTAAAATCTTCATTTGAGGGGGCCTCCTTACTAAATTGCAAGCGAACAGGGAATTAGAGACGCAATATTGTTGGGCTAAGAGTTCGAGGTGAGGTTGACAGAGTTAAATGACATTCGGTAAATACCTGTTTGGCGCTTGGCTTATTCACGGCTTATTTTAAACTTACGTAGACACAAACTTCCTTTGGTGCAATCCCTCCTTCCTGCCCTTCACTCACAGAACAAATCAACACAGAAAGTAAATAGAAAGGATATTAACATGAATTAGACTTTACCTATAGGATAGTTGGTTAAGCCAATTTGACACTGAAACTTTTTTTCAGAAAAAGTTTCCCCTACGATATCCATGATTGCAAGCTGTTTTTCCCTAGACTAACACCGGGAAGTGACAATCTGCCCTATAACCCCAGTGAGCAACCAAAGAGGACAGGGAAAGACACATGAATGATTTGCAGGTATATTTGGAGCCCTCGTGCTTTTATTACTTGTTCAAAAGTGTCTGTACTTTTATAGAAGTCTCCAAAAACTTACTTAAAGGATGTAGCATGTCTTTGAATGCCTTTATCAGGCTCATCCAGAGTTTGTTTACTTAAATTTTACTAGTTGATTAGAGCCTAGGCATTGTTAACTTGTAGAATGCTGTCTGGGAGAAAAGATAACCTCAAAGGTTATGGTTTACTGCTGTGTAGGACAGATTTGTATCTAATCTAACCATCTTATTCTGACATTCCTTTGCTGAATTGCCGGTAAATACCCACCTCTTCCAATGCTCCTTGAATGAGCCTTCTTATCTTTCTGGATACCTCATTAATTAATGAGTTGAATAAAATCTTGGACATATCTTCATTTTATGTTTGCATGAGAGTCATGTTTTCAACTTTTTGCAAATTGGATGTTAAATACCCTGGATATTGGTACTTTACAACCGTGAGTTTCTAGTTGGCATTAATGATGCATGGTGAGCAGGCAACCTTAAACCACCAGGCTCAGTTTTTATGGTTCCGTGGTACAGTTGTCTCATTAGTATTGGCAAGTAGTGGAAATTCCTGAAGAAAATGATTATACTCAATAAACAAAGCAGATAGCCACAATCTTGGAAATAAGTTGGAAATCATTTAATTCATCTCCTGCATTTAGATGACAGGGAAATGAGGCTCAGGGGGACTAAATGACAGACAGCAAAGACAGGGCAAGAGTTTAGAATGCTCGTATTCTTCCTTCCTCCCCACCCTCACCCTCCTCAAATGTCCCCATTTTCTTCCCAGCCCACCATGAAGGTCACATTTTCTGCTTTGATCTTATGTCATAGGTCATTCTTTTCAAGAAAGATTCTGGAAAACAAAGATCAAATATAAGACAACAAAAAATTGATAATAGGTTCTTCTATAATGGAAATGTTTCCAGATGTTCAAAGACCAGGAATTTTGGCAAGCCAGAATGAGAAGTGTTGTCTAAAAGACTCTAACCAAGTAGGGATTTTCAAGTTTTACTTTCTGTTGTTAGGATACTTTAAATTTGCTCCTGGCTACTTGGGGAGAAACAAATTAGTTGATAAAGAAATTATTCTGTGTATGTGGGTTTTAGGTGATTAAGTTCAGATATTTGAATTATTTTAGTAATTGGAAATATTAACAGATGCGCCTTTAAAAGGTAGTAGTAGAGAAAAACTTTGCTCAGAGAATTGTTAAAGTAGCATTGTCCTTGGGGCAAGAATGAATATTTCTAAAGTTTTACCCAAAGTTATGTGGTTTGATACTTTAAATGTCTAAAAATTGTATTTGCATGCCTGAAATGAAAGCCCAGAGAACTGGGGGATATTTCTTACAAACACGGACTCTGTCATTGCCCACAATGTGCATTCTTGGCTGGATCCCTGTTTATTTCCTCTTTGCTTTTTTGATGTGCCAGGTCACCAGACTGATGCTGGATACCGGAGCCAAACTTCTTGTGTCTGCACCCAGGAGGACCATGCTGGCAGAGGAGCCAATTGGAAGCAGAGATAGAGCCCAGCTGCAGGGACTGGTGTGAGACCCAGTGAAAAGTTAGCAGTGAACAAAGTTCTGTTAAAAATCACATTCTCCTACAAGTAGCCCACTGACGTAGGTTTGGCCTCATTACTGAGACTGTTCTGCATGGGGTAAAACAATCTTGTTCATAAAACAGAGTAACAGACTGAGACAGAATCTAGAGCATATGAACACGTGGTGTTTCAACGGAAGATATTCTGATACATGAACATCTTGGTCTTTTTGCCTGGCTAAAGTTTAGCCAGCCAGTTCTCACCTTCAGTGTGGGATGGAAACTGAACTCTAGATGGAAGGAGATGCTCCTACTGTGTAGTTCCATAGCAACCTGTCTTTCCCCCATTATGCAGATTACATTTTATTGGAATTGCCTATTACTCACATTTATTCTCCATTGGATTATCAACTCCATGAAGGCAGAGATGGGTTTAGCTTGCTTATCATTGTATTTCCAGAGCTTCACAGTGGTTATTAAATATTCGACAAGAGAACAAATTGTCAAGAACAACTGTTTCTGAAGTCAACAGGCACAAGATAATACTGAAAGAGGAGACGCTTCCCTTAAAAAGTCCTGGGCCAGCTGCTCCCCTGCCCTCTTCCGACATCCTCTACCGATGCTGTCCATATTGTTTCTTTCCTTCTCGGCCTCAATAAATTTGCCTCTGGGAAAAGGAGCTGACCAAGGCTAACAGCTATGAGTATCATAACTAGGACACACCTGTCTCCTACAAACCACAGACTTCCAGGCATCAGTGAACAGGCTCTGGAGGTATTTTGGAGTTCAGAAGTCCTTTCCGGGTTCCCTGGAATTAACCCTAGCGTCAGGTCAATACTCAGAAATATGAATAAGGATAAAACCTTGACTGAAGGCAACTGTTCAGCATGATACTTCCCTAACAGCTCTCATAGAGTTTCTTAATAAAAGCTCAGAGAAAAATGATGCCACATTAGCTATTATGGGTAGGGCAAGCCCAGAAGACCAAGGGATACTAAGATACAAGTTCCTCTACTTTAGGGAGCCAGGACTCTCATGGAGAAAAAGGAGAAAACTAAGAAATCAGACAAACACTGCTACTCTCCCTATCATGTATTCTAAAATTGAAAATTACACAAAATCCACCTTCTGACAGGAACACAGGAAGAATATAGTTCAATGGCTTCCTGGGTCAACAGGAAGAAGACCCTTGGTGTTTTTGCTATTGCTTTAGTATGGCGTGCTATTATCAACGTTGTTTTCTGTTTGTTAAAAATTCCATTTTCTTGAAGAAGCAGAGACTACAAAAAAGGAAGAAGCTTAAAGATTTAGATAATAGGAAACATAGTTCCTAACCAACATTATGAACAAGTGTAAATACGCTCACACTTATCCATGAACATCAGGAAGAGAACAAAATCAAACTAGCTACCCATGTACAGCAAGGTTATGTATTTTATTGTAAATATTCTTGGAAATATGCATTTCAACAAGAATATTTAAATGATATATTTTACAATTGTGTCTATATTGTAAAAGGGGAGTATATAAATTAAGTCCAATATACTCACCTGATGTAACCACACCCTTGTGTCAACTATAGTTTTCCTTTAATTTACCAAAATGTTTCTCTCAAATCTCTACTTTACTTAAATGTCCACATAGATACAGTTCCAAGTTGTGACATTCCCTGGGAAGACTGGAAAACTAAATTTTGAATCATGTCCAGTAATTACAGTATTTTCCCTAGTTTCTCATTGTTATTGATTAACTATATGTTTAAGTAAAAATTACCATCACATAAAAACATTACTATCTTAAAATTATTCTCTTCTCAAACTATTATTGTGAAAGCTGAATCTCATCACTACAAATATTTGAAAGAATTATTTTTCCTTAAGAAACAGCCATTGATAAAATAAATTTATTCAAATTCTTTTAAATTATAGCAAATATAGTGAGAAAGATATGATTATTATGACTATATTTGAGGTATTAAGTTAGACACTATATACCTGGCAACTATCTAAAAATTTTTTAATAGAAATATTTTACCTTCTTATGTAATTAACCATTAAATAGTATTTATTTGAAATATCAGTTTTAATGTGAATTTTTTCACATCTGTTTTGGAATTTCATTTCAAGACATGATTACAATTCTTGATTTTATGTCATCAATGTTTTTGCGTTTGTGCAAAGACGCAATTTGATGGTGAGTACATGTGGTGCTTGTTATCCATTCTTGAGATACTTCACTTAGTACATGTGCAGAGACGACGCAGAGCGGGCAGAGGCTGCCACCCAAGGCAGTTTGCCAATCTCAATCTCCACCTGACTGTTTTATGGATGTTAGGAAAATAATGGAATAAATATTGCAGGCATTCTTTTCTTTTCGACTTTTAGTTTTCATGGTCGTTTATTATTTACAAAATAATACTTATTTTTAAAATTTTATTATCACTAATCTTTTTTAATTTCTAAAATTTCCATAGCAGGATATGAAGACATTCTTTCTGTGTGAAATCTTTGAAAGATTTCATGACAGTTTGATTGAAGGTCACAAACTGTCATAGGACAACATTTTTTTAACTTATTTATTTTTTTTATTTCAGCATATTACGGGGGTACAAATGCTTAGGTTACATGTATTGCCTTGGCCCCACCTGAGTCAGAGCTTCAAGCGAGTCCATCTCCCAGATGTTACACACCGCACCCATTAGGTGTGAATACACCCATCCCCTCCTCACCCTCCCATCTGCCCGACACCCATTGAATGTTACTACTATATGTGCACATAAATGTTGATCAGTTAAGTCAGTTAATACCAATTTGCTGGTGAGTACATGTGGTGCTTGTTTTTCCATTCTTGGGATACTTTACTTAGTATAGCTTAATGTCTCTTCTCTCCTCTGATGGCACGTTCTCAATCTTTTTACCTAGCGGATAAAGTGCAAGCTACTTTTTGTTATATCCCTTGCTCTAGTTTTGTTAGGAGTGGTACAAACTATACTGTATCAAATCATGATCAGTTGTTACGATGTGTAGGGTAATTCTATGTATTTAATGAGAATTGTTTCTGAAAGGCTTCCTCCATGTTTTTCAATAGTTCATATGCTGTTAGAAATATTGCATCAATTTACAGCAAGAAAAAATCAAACAACCCTATCAAAAAGTGGGCAAAGGACATGAACAGAAACTTTTCAAAAGAAG